>JAZHYW010012418.1:0-58142 GCA_037355805.1 Ixodes ricinus
ACTATAAACAAGGGCGTGCGTCAAAGTCTTCTTGTTGTGATGGAAAGAAGTATGCGAAGATTATATAAGGTGCACGAAGCGGCTCGTAATTTCTTGAAAATATAGAAGTAGAGTTACATGACAGGTCATAATCAAAATAAAGTCCTAGATATTTCGTGCTGTTCACATAATCAACTGGCGCACATTCGCAAGAAACACAGTCTGACGTGTGAAGAAAGAATTGGTTTGTCTAAAAAGAACCTGTTTTTAGTGGACTACGAAAGCACACTAGTTGTGTTTTTCTTCGCGTTTACTCTAATAACATTAGCAAGAAAACCAGTTCATGAGCCGTACTACATCTGACTGGGAGTAGCTCCAACAGCCTCATGGTAGCGTACATAATAATAATAATAATAATAATAATAATAATAATAATAATAATAATAATAATAATAATAATAATAATAATAATAATAATAATAATAATAATCTTTAATAACTAATTCCTAAAGTCAGGATAAAGTTCCAGGTCTTGTCAAAGCCATCAAGGGCTTGTGGGACAGAACCTAAGTTGAAGTGACATCGAGTGAAGTACTATTATGAACACAAAAGTTAAGCATCGCATCGGCATCAAGTGAAGAAAAAAAAAGCTTGAGCGTCGCAGTAACAGTAAGTGTATAAAAGAAAAAAAAACACGTCAGCTTTGTCACAGTTTTGAGAAAACTTCGTAAAGTTTCAGAGGTTGGTCATGCGACACAGAATGTCAAATGTTTTACATGCAAACAGTATGTACTATGGTGCACCAATGAGTATGATCAATTAGCTCTAGTGTATACATATCTATCAGTTTCGGTCCTTTCAAATCACGATAACTTCACAAAGTTAGAAAGAAGTAAAAATTTAAAAAATACAATGTGCAACATAAATAAAAGTTTAAAAAAAAGTTGCAAAAAAAGCAAGGACGTTTGGTCTCATAAACACGGCAAAAAACCGCAGACAAAAAAAAACAGGCCTTTTAAGGGGTTTCGTTTAAGGAAGTATAATGACGTAGAGCTTTCCTTAGTTTTTTTGTTGAAGTCAGGTCTTCAAAGTTGGATGGTAACCAGTTAAAAATTTGCGGCACATAGTAACGTCGCATGTGTTTGCCATAACGTGTATAACACGTGGGAACAAAAAACCGAGTGTCTAGTCGTAGTTGACTGGATGTTGGACGGGGTGTTTGAAATTCGTCATTCCAGTAGTGGGTGAGCACGATCGTTTCAAACAAGAGAGACTGAAAATTGAGCATGAAGAGGGCTTGAAAAAGATCTTGACCAGATGTCATCGGTTTGTAAAGTACATGACGCAGGATTCCTTTTAAGATACTGTTGACTTTTTGTGCCATAACCCGGAGCAGTTGTCATAAACTTTTATGCCATAGCGGAGTATGCTATATGCTAACGAGTTAGCTATACGTTTTCGGATATCAAATGGATGGAAGGGCTTGATGTTGTATAATAAGCAGGAAACACTCCTTAATTTTGAGCATAATTTTATGAAATGTGAGTTCCACGAAAGGTCTGAGTCAAAAAGAATACCTAAGTATTTTTCGGTGTTCGAATAAGGAATGGGAGCACAGTGGCAGGCGACGCATTGTGATGTGTGGAGCAGAAGAGGTATGTCTAAAACGATAAGTCTTAAGTGGATTGTGAAAACAAACTAATTTTGTTTTTGAGACGTTTATGTCGATAAGATTTTTGCCAAACCTGTCCATTAATTCGATGGAGCATTTCTGTAGCATTTTCATCGCTATGGGAAAAGAAAGGTGACTCGTTAGCAGAAGAGTGTCATCAGCATATTGATAGATGGTACAGTTTGAGATGGAGGTATGCATGTCGTTGACGTATATATTAAAAAGCAGAGGTGATAATATCGAGCCCTGTGGCACACCTGCTTTTAGGAAAATTTTGTTGTTACACATTCCGTCTATTGAAACCGTTTGTGTTCGATCTTGAAGAAAATTTTTAACAGGGCCAAGAAAGGCCCTCGGAAACCAACAGCTGAGAGCTTTTTTATTAAAATGGAATGGTTTACAGTGTGGAACGCCTTGGAGACGTCAAGAAAACATGCACATGTAAACAGGTTAGATTCGAAACCTAAATTTATGTTGTCTGAGAAAGCTTCGAGAAGATGTTGAGTACCACGCCCCGGAATAAATCCGTACAGGCTGGAAGATATGATGTTGTATTTATCCACAAAGTAAGCCATCGTTATATAAAGAAATGTTTCTAATATTTTAACCAAATATGGCAGAATAGATATGGGCCTTTAGTTTTCTATTCGGTCTCGTTGTCCTCCTTTGAAAAAAGGTTAACAATGGCAGTTTTGAGTTCGATAGGAATTGAACCAGTTAGGATTATTTTGTTGAAGATAGCAAGAAGTGTGTATTTTATATAGTTATAATTTCTACGAAGATCGCTGAGGCGCATCCCATCGTATCCTGGGGACTTGTTCGGTTTCAGACTAAAAGTTATTGTCTAAAGATCGGAAAGGTTCATTTGTGGAAGAAATGCAGACGCCATATTTAAGTTAGGGAGATGAGAAGCTGATAAGTCATTTACTCCGGCTTTGCCTGAAAATGTTGCGAAGGCATTGTTGAAGGCACGAGCCGTAGCCAGTGGATCAGGTGCAAAATAAGCGTTGAATGCATTCCCTTGTAGTCGTTTGGAAGGAATTCTTCGTAATTCCTTTATCAATGACCAAGATTTCGCAAGATTGTTTCGAGATTCTAGCATTTGTTTATGAATGTAAAGAGGCTTTGCTGAACGAATCAGGGCGCCTACTTTGTTGCGAATAGTTCTGAACTCACATAGAAAGTTCGAGCTCTGTGGTGATCGACGGCATTTTTTCTAAGCAATTTTTTAAGCTTAATGGCAGATGGTATATCCTTATTTAACTATGGTAGGTTTGCTTTTCTTTGCTTTATGAAGATAACCTTTCTTTAAGTTCTCATAGAACTGCTTAAATAGCTGAACAGACGAGGGGTATATGTCCAAGTTTGTTTGTGTGAAAGCCTGCCAGTCGTAGGTGGATATATATTTGTCAAGTTTTTGATGGTCAGTAATTTCAACTTGACGCACTTTATTTTGCATTATTTTTGATGTAACGCCAGGAAATGTTATGTAGCATGCCACGAAGTAATTGTCCGATAGTTTTTGAGTTATGATTGCTGATTTTTCATTTGATAATGGCGACCTTAAATTATTGGGATCTATCGAGGAGGTAACCAAATTGCCTCGGAACAGTTCCTCCCTTGTACGACCGAAAATTGACGGCTCGATGCCATGATCTGAGAAGAGAATACGATATTCGCACAGAAGGGGCTTGGAAGTCTTCAGTAAATCGATGTTAAAATCTCCTACTAGACAAAGGGCTGCTTCATATGGCAAAGCTGACAGACACTCTCGAAGCTCGGCTAAAAATTCGGAAACTTTTTCTGAGGGGGTCGATAAAAAGCCAGCAAGCATAGATCGGAGAGTGATGTAAGTATGCGCAGTGCTATTGATTCAGATGACCAAAAAAACTACTTGTATATCCGAAAAAATTAGCCCTTGTTTAAAAAAAAAACTGCGATTCCACCGCCGCGTCTCTTGTCGCGAGTGTGAAAAAATGCTTTATAATCCGGGCAAGGAAAATTGGTTCGTACTTTCATTAGAAATATTGATTTCTGTTATAACAAATGCGTCAGTTATTGGGAGGACAGAGTTAATAGCCAATTGGAATTCGTCCCAGTGCTTCCGGAGGCTACGGATATTAACATGAAATAAAGTGAAGGAACATGCGCTTGTTGTGAAGATTTCTAGGCAAGATTGAAGGTTTTGTTAAGCCGGAAAAAGCTAGCCATTTGTTTCTAGGCAATTAGCTCCAATGCTTCAGTATTTGTGATGTGAAGTGTCGTGGAACCCTGGCTTTGTTTTGCGAAAAGAGAAGAACATAAAGTTCTCTCTTTCCTCTAGTTTGGGCCATCCAAATAGTTCATGTTGGAATCTGTGAGGTTATCATTGAAATAAATTCGAAAATGAGCACCGTCACTAGGTAGGAAGCCCAGCTTCCCACGGCGTGACATCCAACGTTCTTTCAGAGCAACAGACGAGAACCTAACCATGATCGGAGGTGTAGCAGCCGGTCTAGCAGGCCTAGCAGGCAGGCGATGGGCGGACATAACATGTCCAGCCTGAAAATCCTCAACTTCAGTTTTTTCCGCGAGGTCTGACATGATATCACGAATATTTTCCTGAGCTTTTAACGGAATACCATGTATTTCCATGATGGAAAGACGATCGACTTGCTCCGTGTCGTTTTGGTATGATTTCAGCCGATGTATTTCGAGTGCCTGCTCCGCTGTAGAAGATCGCAGGGCGCTCAGTTCTAGTTGCATGGCTTTGATCGTTTGGTCTTGGGATTTCCCTGTTGTCACGAGCGAATCGCATTGCGCGGAGACAAAATTCACGGATTCCTGCAACGCATTCAATGAGTCTTGCATAGGGTAGACCACCTGTTTCATTGACAACATAGCGTCGACTTTCGGGTATAAATTATGAAGGGTGTCGATGCTGTCTTTCCAGGAGAGTAGAAGGTTTAGCTTTTTATTTACATTAGCTAGCTCTGACAGAAAAGAACTGGGGTCTGATTGAGATGACGTAGTTTGAGTGGAGTCTAAGTTTGACTTCGCGAGTCCTCCTCGACATTCAAGGCAACACCATTTCTCATGTTTGGAGGCGCTCATACCTTTAAAGGTGTTTTCAGAGACCCCCGAACATTTTTTGCCAATGTGACTCGATCGTCCACAATCGGCACATTTCATGAAGCGGCCGTTGTTTGGTAGAGATTCAGAGCATACAAGACAAGTATCGTCTGATGACACGGCGGAATGCTGTGTAGAACGACGTGGTTGCTGATACAGGTAGTAGTTTATAATAAGCCAAAAGACAAGATAAAGAAATAGCTCCAGGCTCACCCGCAAAGATTAAAACTACAACTGCGCGTGCAACCGGGTGCCGGGAAACACTGCATCAGATGGTTCCTTTATGATTGTGGGGCCCAAGAAAAGCACTGCAGTGAGCAGCTTGACGAGTCCCTGGGCCCCTACAATGGACAGCAGGAAGCGTGTGTGAAGACGAACAAAAAGGAACATAATAGCGTGCTAGAGGCAATGATGTAAGAAATCAGTCCACAAAACTAAAAGCACCTTTTGCAAATGTTAAGAGAGAGAATGATCACGTACAAGCATATAATAAGCGCAAGTCTTTAAAGGTTAAACTTTCTAGATCAATGTTATTGCTGTTAAGGCACAACACAACTAAAATCGGTCCAAGCAGGCAGTTTTTAGCGTACGCTATACTATTGCGTATTACGTACGTAAGAGCATCGGTATACTAAAAGTGACTGTTAGGGAGTTTTCGTAGATCAGTTTTCGCCGTCCCGCAACGCTCTCCGCAACCCGCTACGATACCCGGAACTCTACAGGCAAAGCTATTGGAGCGCAGGCGCAGTAGCGGCTTCTTCGTTGCGGAGGCCTTAGCGGAGGGGAAATGCGATCTGCGAAAACTTTCTAATAGGGAGTTTTCTTAAACCGCGTTTCCCTCCGCCAAGCCCTCCGCCACAAAGAAACCGCTACTGCGCCTGCGGGCGCCAATGGCCTTGGCTGTAGAGTTCAATATAATCTTCATAGAAAAAAGCCTAATTTAAACTATGAATTAAATTACGATATAAATCATGATTTAAATCACAATTTGAATCACGATTTAAGTCGAGATTTAAAGCAGCATTTAAAACACGATTTAATCTCACTCTTGTTCTACACCCTGCATCATGGGCGCAGAACGCGCGTGCACGCCATGATTCAAACCACTCGCCGACACAACGACCGTCGCCTATTTGCTGGTTAGTCGGTAGTGACAGGCTAAAAAATGCTTGACTAGCAGAGCCGTGTACAGAGTTTGGTCAATGGGAGGTGCGGAGGAGAGTCAGGGCGTGCACCAGACGCAGAAAGAGGGCTTGACATGCCTCTTAGCCAACCAGAAGCCGAAAAGAATCCTCAGCGGTGGCAGAACGGAGAAACAGTTTTAATCATAGGTGTATGTGGTTTTAATACGCGCGTGAGAGTTAAATATAGTAACCGTTCGCGGTTGAAAAAATAGGTGCAGCACGTAATGTTTCGAATCGCGATCATGCAGAAAGAAATAAGAAACGAATGTGCCGCTCAACTGGTTTGCTTGGACAGAGGTGACCGGTGGGACGGCAGATTCCCGGCCCTCGGCACCTTGGCAGTACGGATCGCCTGGTGTCGATCGTCCCGCTAGGGGTCGCAACACCTCTTCCATTACGATTTCGGATGTCTGTGATTAAAACATCACGTGCACCATATTTTCAATCATGGAGAGTTTCTCCTATGCACGTATTAGGTTTCTCTTCTCTCGACCACCGCCAGGGTATTATTTCCGGCTTCTGGATGTCCTCATTCGAATTCGTGAAGACGCCCTGGAACACGCCCAGCCCGCTTTCGGCCAATGGCACCTCCTCATTTGTCTCCTATACTTCGCAATGAATGGCCAAACTCTCTACCTATACGGCTCTGTTTGATTAGCTATCCACCTCCAGCACGCGCACATTGCCTTCCCGCTTGCTTCGGCTGCGCGTGCAACGCAAAGTGCTATCAAATCCACAAAAAACTTGCGCTGGAGGCGAAGCATACTATACTGAATACTTAAGCCCCGGTCGCGCTGCTAATAAATCATACGAAAGACAATCTGTGCATGCGGTCTGAGGTAGGCGTCTTCGTACTAGTGGTGCAAAACTATCGATAGTACTATCGATAGTATCGATAGTCGCCAGAAATCTGACTATCGATAGTAAAAAAACTATCGATAGTACTATCGATAGTCGACTATCGAAAAACTATCGATAGTACTATCGATAGTCGACTATCGAAAAACTATCGATAGTACTATCGATAGTCGACTATCGAACAACTATCGATAGTCGACTATCGAAAAACTATCGATAGTTGACTATCGAAAAACTATCGGTAGTCGACTATCCTAAACCTATCGATAGTACTGTCGACGGTTTACTATCGATAGTTTTGCGACACTAGTACTAGTTTGCGTCGCTCCCTCTTCTCTCTTTCTCGCTTTATTTTTTTCAAATGGGATACCCAACTAGCCCAAGCGCTTAAGGCCCTGTCACACTGAGGCAACACGACGGTAACAGCAACACAACACGTTGTCCGACAGCCGGGCAACTTGTTGCTAGCTCCCCGTGTTGTCCTACAAACCTGTCACATCGCGGCAGCAGCAGCACAACATGGACGATAACTAAAATGTTGCCTCGGTATGACAGCTTTCGGCAACAAAAACAGCAGCAACTTGTGTTGGACAACGTGTGTTGCCTTGATGGCTGGCTGAGCGAATTTCGGGCCGGCAACTCGACAACATAGATAGCTTCGATGGCAGAGCTAGTTCCCTATGAATAACGTCTTACTCAAATGAAGGCTTGGAAAACGTTAGATAATTATAATTAAGGCTGGCATGCAGCTAAAATATTTTTATGAATGTTGTTACTGTTGTAAATACGAAAAGCGATTGTCGAAATGGTCACAGCTAGGGTCGTGAACGTTCAAACTGGTGTTGAAATTAGAACCGTCGAGAGACCAGCTCACATTACTGCTAGTGAAAGAAAATGGCATGCCTACTCACCCTCTGATAAAGTATAATAAAAATAATCCTGGAAAGCGAAGATTAAAAAATCGAAGCCTTAAAACGACCACTCTGATCATGGTTGTTGATGTTGGGAACTTGGAAACAGCCGCTACCAGACATCTGATTTGTTTCAAAAATACCCAGGACGTTTTGGTAATGAAGCGATCACAAAGCAGGCGGTAGGTAAAAGCGTTGAACAGTTTTATTTCACTGATTGTTATGAAGGCCGATCGCGTCGGTGTCGTAGTTTTGAAACGCTGTCAGTTCAGCTCAACACCACTCTACAAAAGACGCTTTAGGGTACTGCCGGTGCTTACTCAATTTTACAGTGAAATATGAATTGCACAAAAGAAAGAACCGGACAGAAACACTTCATACCGGGTGGCGCAAATCCCGAACATATATCGGCGATCTCACTTTTCTTGGTTAGGGCTATCTGCTTTGTGAGCGAATGAAGAACATGTTGATAAAATAAAGGGTGGAAAATACTCCCCGTGTGAAGTTTTATAATCACAGTCACTGGTTGATGCCGTCCCGTCGTAATTTCCGGCCCCTCGAGGTCGAACGCACTAGCACTTTGCAGAGTCACATTTCCAGCGACGCCGCGCTGCACACGAACAAAGGTAAACAATCAAGATGGCGGAGTGGTTGTTCCTCGTGTTGTCCCCGCCGTCAGCGCGGTATAACAGGGTTGTCGGACAACAAATCGGACAACACGGTTGCCGGGCGGCAGCAACATGTTGTCCGACTGTTGTTGTTGCCGCGATGTGACAGGGTCGCCGGCAACACGATTTCCTTGTGTTGCCGGATAGAGTTGACCAACTGTTGCCTCAGTGTGACAGGGCCTACACCATCCAAACTTTGGTCCAGCTTTCAGTGATGCCGAAGATGAAGTTTGGGCGAAGAGGAGAGGAGGAAGGGAGGCGAGCGGCGGTGCGGCAACTGTGTCCGCTCTAGTGGTACAAAACTATCGATGTATCGATAGTCGCCAGAAATCGGACTACCAATAGTAATAAAACTATCAATAATGTCGCAGAACTATCGATAGTCGACTATCGAAAACTATCTAGTACTATCGATAGTGACTATCGAAAAACTATCGATAGTACTATCGATAGTCGACTATCGAAAAACTATCGATAGCCGACTATCGAAAAAACTATCGATAGTACTATCGATAGTCGACTATCGAAAAGCTATCGATAGTCGACTATCGAAAACTATCGATAGTACTATCGATAGTCGACTATCGAAAAGCTATCGATAGCCGACTATCGAAAAAATATCGAAATAGTACTATCGATAGTCGACTATCGAAAAGCTATCGATAGTCGACTATCGAAAAACTATCGATAGTACTATCGATAGTCGACTATCGAAAAACTATCGATAGTACCATCGATAGTCGACTATCGATAGTTCTGCGACACTATCGATAGTTTTGGAAAAACTATCGATAGTGTCGATAGTTTTGGAAAAACTATCGATAGTATCGATAGTCGATTTATCGATAGTTTTGCATCACTACTTCGTACACCTTAGACTGCAACCAGTCTGAGGTGTACGATGGTCCTGCTACATTAATCATACAAGACAGGCTGTGCAGCCGGTCTGAGGTGCGTTTCTTCGAACACCTCAGACTGCAACCTCTGAAGTGTACGAAGGTCCTGCCACATTGGTCACACAAAAAATTGCCTGCAGCCATATTCGAAGCATAGATATGTAGGAAGCTAAACATAGGCCTCGCGAACATACTTGAGGCGCCTCCGCAGATACGCCCATCAGCGTGCTTGCAGCGAACACAGTGTATTTTCTATGATGAACTAGCAGTGCGGCCGCAGTATTAACCTGTCGCCCACTATATATAGTATATGTCTGTCGAAAGCACTTTTTCTTTTCCGGACCACGACGGCGACAAGGGGATTATTCCCCTGTGTTTCCACCCACTTCAAGATCTCCGTTTGCGCAACGTGTGTGCACTGGTGCGACACCGTGCTCCCCCAGCTCCTGCGCGCATGGCGCGCGACGCGGAGCTGCGCAATTACCACGACGGCCGAATAATTCATCCGCGGCTCCTCGTGAATTAGAGAGAGTTCCCCTGCGTGGACCAGAGGTGTTTGTTCTGAAAAAGAAGTCTTCGGGTGTCTGCGAATTTCCAACCTTTTGTTCATCGTGTAAAGGGCGGCGATGGCAGGGCACGAAAGCTAGTTTTCATACGTCGACCGAATCATTTAGTCAGAAAGGTTTTCTACGGTCAGAAGTATAGAACGGCCTTATACGACGGAGAGCACGAGCCCCTACTCCGTTTAAAGCGAGTCATGGTACTTCTGACTGTACGGTTCCGTTTCGCATGAAATCCCCTTCTCCGAAAATAAAGGTGCAATAAACTTTCGGGCACCCGCTACTATCACCATTTCGTATTTCCGGCTATTCGTCGACTTCATCGGCTCGTTGCCTAACTTCATTCTACGAACCAGTGGAGGCATGCACTCATTTTTAGGCATTTATATGGGAGCCCTTGACATACCTTTCTTGGTCGCGTAAGTCGTGCAAGAAATACATTGGAAGAGATGTCAACAAAAGAGCGCATATCCGTTGTTAACACTACCTTTCCTGGCTTCACGCTATCCCGTGCCTGACTTTCTCTCTCTCTCCCCTCCTCCCCCTTCCTCCTCCGCAACGTTGACTCCCACCTCTTTCCACTTTAGCAGAGCGAACGCTGGGGAGGAGGTCGTCTCTTCTTCAGCGTATGGCAGTCGCGGAGGCATTTCAGGGTGAGGTTGTATGCGCGGCGGCATTTCAGAAAACAAAATCAAATTTGTCGTGAGTTGTTTAGACAGCGGGAGTTTAGTTTGCCAGAGAATGGCGACGTTGTTACCCACTGTAGATAAGAAGTTAATCCAGTGCGGTACGATTGCTAGCCTGGAGTCTTTAACGTGAACCACAAGGTAGTGGTACGCGAACGCACGCCTGTACGATGCTCGTCCAGATCGAAACGGGCAGGGGTGGGGATTGGAACACAGGGTCCCTAAATTCTAGTGGAATTTTAGAGAAATAGAAAGCTTTAGGATAGGGATCCTCACGATTTGGGATCCGCGAGCAGCTTGGGCGTCGAACTGTGCAAGCGCAGAATTTTGTGCATGTGCAGTGCGACGTCCCAAGCTGTTCGGGCGACCCAGAGCGTCGGGACCACTTATTCGACAACTCCCTATCGGTGCAGCGCGCACAAATAAGAGGTGTATAGATGAACAAAACAAAGACCTGTTCACACGCTTGCGACTTCTTGACCGTCTCCGCGACAGCGCAGCCTGTCGTAAGCAATCACAAGACGCTTAAACAACGGTCGTGTCGAAGTCGGTCGTGGTCCAACGCAAGTGTGTGAACGGGCCTGAAGTCCTTTACATATCTGCCTACCTCTCCAAAACCACCAATCCTCTCTCCCTTCATCTCTCTCTCTTTCTTTTCTCTATCTTTCTCCTTTACAGATTCACAATTTATTCGCCACGTGTCACATTATATATCATTCAGATAACAAGTGCTGCTCGTTAAAAAAACATTGTCCAGTACTCTCGCAACTTCGTTGCCATTGACGTCTAAGCCAGGCGATATGTTTAATGAACTGAATGTAAGGGCGCAAATGAGGTGGTGAATATTTAGCATGACGAAAACCCTGAGTCTGCGAGTAAAAAGGATGTATATATATATATATATATAGTACGAAGTCCAGGGCTTGGCTGCCGAGAGTTTGTATAAAATAAAGAGCCACTTCAAAAACTTAACTCTTACTTAGACGTTTCGACCCGAGACTGGGTCTTCACCGTCTCGGGTCGAAACGTCTAAGTAAAGGAGTTAAGTTTTTGAAGTGGTTCTTTTATTTATATATATATATATATATATATATATATATATATATATATATATATATATATATATATATATATATATATATATATTAGTGTATGTGTCGTTTTTACCGAAAGTCTCGGGGCTTTTGTCACGCGGTATATTTATTTATTTATCTCTATATATAATGATCAAGAACAACAAAGGGTTGAAATACGGTAAACAGACAATACTACCACGAGTGAATCTGTCCTTAAAGTGTAACTCCGTCAAAAGTCTAACCAAAGTAAATGACTGATATCGATTTATGGAAACTAAATACGAGCACTGCCATAATATTACACTGATGGGAAACCGTGATTCACTCTGAAATTGATATTAAAAATGCTACCACCAGCTTCTCAGCAGCCATTCAGCGGGTTGGCTGTTTGTCAAACAAACTTGTACCCTGATATTTTCTTCGTTTTCAATGAAGTTTCTTGTTCGTACTGCCACTTCTTTCGCTGTGTTTTTCTACTGTGGTTTCAGCCGTCCCAGTAAACGATGTCTGCTCGTTGTGCTATGTTATAGTGGCAGTTTGTAAGTGCTCTTTGGCGATCGCACACGAAGATTTCTGATTCTGCTCGCTCCAGCGCGTCATGGTGCCGAAGCTGGCATTCACTGGCGATTATAGCTTATTCTTCGTTCACCCTTACGCTGAGACGGCAGCCAATGAACAAGCAGGAGAGCGCGAGGTCACGGCTTTGGAACATCCTTCCGCAAAACGAGCACTCGCGCTAGAAATGCATGCCTCAAAGCCAGGAGCGCGGGCTAGCTCGCGCCCCTGGCTTCCCGCTCAGCGCGAGGTTACGATTGGTATCCACAACCAGTGGTGTCACGAGGGTCAGCGGCACCCGGGGCGGCGGCCCGCCGCGACACCCCCCCCCCCCCCCCCAACCCCCCTCCTCTCCGCTCTCGCGTGGCCCGCCGCGACTCCCCCCCCCCCCCCCGCTTTCACGTGGTCCGCCGCGACTCCCCCCCCCCCCCGCTCTCGTGGCACGCCGTGACACCCCCTTAGCGCTGCACCCGGGGCGGTCCGCCCCCCCCCCCGGTCCCCCCTTTCTGACGCCACTGTCCACAACGCTCCCGCAACGTGCATTGCACATCACCAATACTGCACTTCTTCTCAGAAGTGGGGGACTCCTTCTGAGCCCGCGTTCATCGTGCCGAACGGTCAAACTCGCTTTTCAGCCGGCAACTTTATAAATGTGTATAAACTACAGATGCTTCATTTCCGCAAAGCAAAGCAGTCAAATCGACGTAGCATCTTACCCGACTGATCAGGACTGCTGTGGCTAGACCAGTCGTACGTTTTGCGGTACCGCAATACGAACTTTGCGTTAAACGATGTCCAAGCAGCTGATCACAAGGGTTGCCATCATGCTCGAGCCGGTAGTTTCGGTTTTGCCGTAGACCCCGGCCCAAACAAGACTCCGAGATAAGATATCTAAAACTTAGAGGACGCTTAAGCTTCGCCTTTAAAAGTGGAACGCGATAGCGCTATTTGGCCCCCTTGCATCGCCTTCCCGTTCGCTTTTCATGCTCTTCCTACCAGTGAGCAGGAAGTGCGGCGAACATGGCCTAGTCAGTAGCGTGTCTGGCTCGTAATCGAAGGGTCGTGGTCTCAAAACGCGCCTAAAATTCTTCATATTCTTCTTTAAGGCAAATGAATTACTTTATAAAGTGAAATCATTTGATTCATGTGGCGACCTTTAATTCGCATTGCATGTCACGTATTGTGAATCACTTTCATTCCACGCGTGACGTCAGGTTCCACGTCAGCGTTGCGGGTTGTTTGAAATTGCCGCGCGAGGTCATGCGACTGTGACGTCATGACCCTATCGACCAACCAGGATTTACCAGTCACAACTCCAGCGTTCCCGACTTCTGGGATTTAGGGATTTAGGGAGATAGTGGGGAATTGTAGTAGACCGCTTCCGTAGCCCACTAAGCACCCGGATAGCGCTCCATAATCCGCCACAAGACCTTGAACTTTGCAGACAAGGCTGGCGGCGAGCGTGCGCAGCTGCGGCGTTTTCTTCACGGATATTGTAGCGGAGGAGTAAAACGGCCTACTACAATTCCCTACTGAGAGAAAAATAGGCACGTGGAAGGTGGAGATAACCAAGAAGAGATATCGGTCCGGTGGCATAGATATGTCGAGGGAATGATGAGTATTTTCTTATTCCTTTCCGTGCGACCCGTTGGGCGGAAGGTGTGTGAACCCGGTTGCATAGAGATTCCTCCGTCATACGGATCGTATATATCTTTTAAGAATAAATCTCTAGATATATAACTCTATGCAAAATAAATATTAATAATAAAAAAACACTGGCTAGAGAGCGCAAGTTACCGCCCGATTCAAAGGGCGTCATCCATACATTCATTCATTATCTATTTCTTTCATCAGCCACAACAAACGTTGCCACAACGATGCGGCCATTAACATGGACGTATACCATACACTCGGTTATGATAGTTGCAGGAGTGAATTTCCGAAAGGGTATAATAATGCATTCTAAATACGGGGCGCCGTCATGTCTCTGCTCGTGCGGGCAAGTGCGTGCACTTACGAAGCTACGTTCACGCGCATGCTGCAGATGCATGCACGGATGGGGCACCAGTGAGGCGACCTTTCCGGAAATATGTGGTGGCCCCAGCGTCTGCTTCCCACGTCGTTGTGACGTTCAGATGTACGGCACGTGAGAAGTTATCCAAGAAGCGAAGACAAAGTTGATGATTGTCTAAAAGTTCGTGATTTCACAACGCAGAGAAGTCAGAAAAAAGCAAAACAACCCTGTAAGCAAAACCATGGCTTCCGAGATTTTTCGCACGCTGGCTGCGCTTCTCAGGCCATTGCATTCGCGCGGCAAACTGTTACTGCGGGGCGCTTGGTGGCGCTCGCTACCTAAGCAAACTAAAGCCCCTCGATGTGTTTACGTGTCTTGCAAGTAGCGTCAAATGCGCGAGCACACGAGGCCCATGTCTCGAGCGGCCCTTGGAAGCAAATGGCGGCGCAGCACTGAAATGAGCGGCCCTTGGAAGCGAATGGCGGCGAAGCATCCGCTCGTGGCACGTGTCTCGCGCGTTTCCACAACAATGGTTGGCGGTACTTGTAAAAAAGGCCTTTATCAAGGGGCTTTAAAGCAAACTAGGGTGCCTACATATCTGTCTGTCTTAGGGTGAAGACATCCATTGTTGCCCTGAGTGTGCCAGCGCGTGACGCTCTCGCGCACTCGGTGCGTGACTTGGGCGGTAAAATGGTGTCTATGCATTAGCCAAAGCTACGCGCTCGAGCTCAGTGACAACGGATTGTGCGCACTTCAAAATGCATAAAAAAGAACGATTGGGCGGAAAAATGGCTGAGATGTCACCACTCAAGCAAAAGCGCGCGTGTGTATGAAGGCACTCTAAACCAAACTAGCGTTCCTGTATAGGCTCCCTACGGGAGCCAGAGTTGCGCGTTTGATTCCACGTGCCGCGTGCCGCCCTCGCCGCTATTCACCGAGATCCAATCACGTGAGGAGCCGAATCAAGTGTCGAGCAGCAAAGCAGACGTTGCACGCGCCCCGACAGTACGTTCCCCTGCTTTTGAGCGCGCCGCGCGCCTCGAACGCGCGGCGCTGCTATTCGCCGAATTCAGTCACGTGAGGAGCTGAATCCACATGCATGGCATGTGGATTCAGCCATTATCTCCATGTGCTCCACGCCTCTCGCCGTAACACACAGACCTTTGGCAAGTAAGAAATTGATAGAAACTTGAAGGTTCATCATTTTGGAAGCGCGAAAGGTGTATACAACAAATGGCCACGATGTAGTTTTCAAACCAAGTGCACGTCTAATTATTTCAATAAAAAAGATGAAGTTGGGCAAATCAAAATCAGGGAGGCGATTCAAAATATAGATTCGCACTAAATATAGATTCGCACCTAGAATGATAGTGATTTATTTTGGCTCTAGAGAGCCGCGGTGCCAGAGAAATGCAAGTCGCCCATACCGTGAAGGCCCACGGCGCCGCGTTCAACGATGATGATCAGGTATTGCACAGATCAATTTTTAAAAGAAATGGTGATGACGGTTTAAAGGGAGCTTGTGGACGTGGGTAAGGGGTTGATATTGGGGTTGTAGAACGTGAAGAGCGTTAGGCTTGCAGCGGTCTTCACGAGAGTGGTCTTCGTGGCGCCGCCATGGGCTGCTGACTTCTAGCAGGCCAGCGCCTGGCGTGGGCTCCCTGCGTGCACGGCTTTCAGACGAGTCGCCCGAATTCCCGGCGACGCAGGGAGTTCAGCACCGCAGTCTTGGGGCTCCAGGAGCTGGCGCCTGTGTTGGCCGGGCGGCGGTTTTCACGAAAGTGGGCTCTGAAGTCTCACAGCTTGCGGTCGAGCTTGAAACCAAGCACCGTGACCACCCTGTCGATCAAAGATGCATGGTGTGTGCCACTGGTCGAGCTAACTCTCTGACGATGGGAGAAACACGTCTTACGCCCAGCTAGTTTCCTCTTCTTCCCATCTTGCATTCTGAGGTATCATCCATGCGAAACAGCGCAAAGACCGGAGCAGCAAATACAAATTACGAATCAACGGATATCGACGTACCTTTCTCTATTTTGAAGATAACAACAATGAAGATGCGAGCTTCATGCCGCGGGCTCACACTTGATAGCGTGCTTCGACAGTACCTCCTAGTAGGCGCGTAGCCAGGGGGGAGTTCAGGTGTCAGAACACCCACCGAAATTTTATTTTACTATATATATATATATACATATATATACTCTTTTTTATTGTGTGTGTGATTGCACCAGCACCTTAAAACACCCCCGAAAATATTTTCTGGCTACGCCACTGACTACTGCAAAGCCTGCGCGTTACGTCACATGACGTCACGTCCGGAAGGCCGGCACGGGCGCTGATTGGATGCGAGTGCCGCGTCAGCGTTCGCCCGTGGTGCTCGTTTCCTATAATATATACACGTTTCCAAAAAACGCTTCTAGGCCGCCGCCATGTTGCTGATGCTGATGCGGCTAGTGCGACTCTCGCGCCCTCTATCAGCTAGAAATTTTCTGCCACTCTCTTGGAGCTGTGAAGACCCGCTCAGCGCGGTTCTCTACCTGTGTTTTTGCGGTTTTGCATTCGACGTTTTCTCGCCCCTCTTGAAAGTTTCCACTTAATTTTTTTATGCATGCTGCATACCCTTTCTGTGTTATCTTCCACTGTGAGAAATAAGGCTGGTAAGTGCCTGCCATTCAAGCTTTTCTGCTTGACATTCACGGGAAACGAAGGAGGTGAAGGACGTCGAACGACCCTCGACGCGATTTTGCGAACATTGTTCTCCCCCTCCCAGAGATAATCCGCGTAGAATCCTCAGTCATCTCCAAAAATAGTTGTCCGGGTTGGGGTGGGAAACGGGTCAGTCGCGTTCGTTCCTTTGACTTGGTGCTGTTGTGAAAAAAGGAAGCTCTCCACGAAACGTGCCCCAAAACGAAGTCATCTTGGATTCCGTCCGATCGTCAAGATGTGACTGTCGTCGACTGTGACTGTGTTATTTGAGATCTTTCTCAAATAAATTCTTTTCGGATAACGCTGCATCGTGTGGTACGTACAATATGTTGTTCGAATGTTAACACTTTCTAAATTGTATGTCCGTGTCCTGTCCACCGGTAAACACGTTATTTGTGAGCGTGAAAAATGCATGCCTTTCGGCTCTCTTCTGTCGTAATTTATTTTTGACAGCTAAGCGCTTTGTCGTTTGTCATGCGGCGGATCGCGCGGAGCCGTCAATACTTATCGTAAAAAACACACACAAAAACTAGAACTATACATTCAAGTCGCATTCGTTCTGTCGCGTGCGTACCCAACAAAAATAGTTTATAGGTTTTTTATTGCTTGTTTTTCTTCTTTCAAATGTGGTACAATGCTTTCTCGATGACCTCGGGAAAATACGTGCACCATGAAACACAAAATACAGCGGGAAAAGACGAGAATTTAGCCGCCAGCATTGTTTGAAACTGCGCCTACACAGGCTGCGCTTATCGAAATCACAGCTCCACTCGGTTAGGGTTAGCAGGGACGCCGGTGAGAGTCTAGCCTCAAACCCATTGACTGGGCTCGAAAACGGTTTGCTGCCCCTGGGGTCGAGCGTTTCTTGGAAAGGTGTATAGTCCCACGCCAACGCTGACCCGGCACTCGCATCCAATCAGCGCCCATGCCGGCTTCCCGGACGTGACGTCATGTGACGTAACACGCAGGCTTTAAAGCTTTCTAGGAGGTGCTCGCTTTGAAGCGATTCTGTTTCCGTTTCTGGTTTGGTTCTAAGCGCCGCATGCGGAGACCTATAGAGAACTGACTCGGCTCGCTTTTTCTGCAGGGCTACCGAGCTTTTGGAAAGACCCGAGAGGAGAACGGGAAAAATCTCGGAGGCCATATGGCTAAGCAGAGTGTCTAATGACCTTCTTTTCAGGTCGCTTTATTTTTTTTTTTTTGTGTGTGTGTGTTTTGAACTTTGAATGATAAAAAATGAATGAATCGTGCAACTGCCAGGATATACGAAGCGTTCGAGCCGGCACGAGCGTACCATAAAGTTATTACAATAAACGCTAGAGGCTCAGCTGGCGATAGTGTCTACGGGACTTCCGGTTGCAAATTGAAGCAGACAACAACCATTCTACTTTTCCAGTCTTCCTCTGTATTCCTATGGGAAAACGTACGTGATATTTTTCTCTTCGCCAGGGAATAATGAAAATCAGCGTGGTTTCTTTACTCGCAACGAGTACTATGTAGCTTCATTCACATTATAAAAGTGCAGTTTATTTAGTTAATGTTTTTATTTTATTACTGAGCGATGTTTAAGTTACCGAAAATTGAGGGCCAGGTCTATATTGTACAGCATGGCGTGTCGATACAAGCTATCAATTCAAACAAAAAGAACAATTAAAAAGCAAAAATAACAACAACAACAAAAAAACACGGTTACGGCTTAATTTTGTATATTGATGCACAGTTTATTATTAATCCAGCACCTGTACTTCGTTCCATAACCCCATGCTTCGTTCTGGTCGTCTGGTTCGATTGTTTGATTTGGCAAATATTAGCATCCTTTTGGTGTTTTGTCAAGCTGATTCACTCTGTGTGCTTCATAGCATTGACTATATGCGTAAATACGTGCCCTATAATAGCAGTCTGCAACGTCAACACGTATTACAGATGTGTATTGGGCTATTTTAGAGCACTGTTCGACGCCATAAATTCTAAAAAAAAACACTGACATATTTTTCTACGTCCGATTGCAAAACGTTCCAAACTTTCTATTCCGTCACAACATTAAGCAATATTTGCTCTTATAATCGAGCGCGAAGAGAAAACGCATTTGAAATTTTCCATTACAGGAAGTAAAATTTAGACTGGTTGCTGTCTGCTTCAAAATGCAACAGCACACTAGCGCCACCCGAACCTCTAGCGTTTATTGTAATAACACTATGGAGCGTACATCCAAACAGCCCCTCAATCCCACCCCCCCCCCTTCCCCCGTTGCAAGGTCTCCTCGGATTTTCCGTAAAGGTATATTGTCTATAGATCAAAAGAGCGCATTAGATGTTTAGTTGTTGTTGTTTTTGTGTCGTCATTCGCTGGATGCTTTCCGTAGATAGCGGTGATTGGTCCACTTTGTACTTCGTGGAAAAGCAGCCGCGACGGTAAATTTTAGAGTGCGGCGGTTGAGATGACGTTGACATTGATAAAGCATCACACAATTGTGACTGATGTTTTTTACGACGGTTGAGATGACGTTGAAGGATAATCTGCACTATACTTTTTTGTTTTATTTATTTGCTTTTCTTACTTTGCTACGTTTGGGAGAAGGAAAAGAAAGGGTCAAACTAGAGAAAGGTATAATATTTAATCTTGATTTTTGAGAATTACGCCATCCCACCCCTCTGCTTCGTCGCGATTTCTTATTTCGAAAATGTGTCCCTTACATTAGAGGCCTTGTTTCTAGATACATATTACCCTGTGATTTATGAAAGTAGAACGACCGAATACATTGCGTCACGCAGTTTTCGCTTCCGTCGTTTTTTTTTTGTTTTTTTTCCGTGTCCCTCTAAACTAAAGTAGGCGCGCTATGCTTCTGAGACACTCATGCTTATGCTGTTAAATATAGATTCTGGAGACCCGTACAATCAGGGGTCTTGTGTTCTTGCTTCAACCAAACGAACAAACTAAAAACACCGAAACTTGCTATATCTTTGTTGCCTAAAATTTAGTGCATACAATATTTCAAAAAAGCGCATAGAATATGTGCATAGAATATGGCATATAATATGGCCTTAGTGCATAAATATGGCAAAAAAGAGAAAGGGCGCAAAGGTGAGATGAAGGTAATCGCTTATCCCAATAGTATACCTTATCCCAATAATATCCCAATGGTATACAAAAGTGTTATTTATTTTACACGAGGAGGGTATAACTCCTAACCGATTGACGAATACATAAATATCTATATTTATTACTAGC
The DNA here is from genome assembly GCA_037355805.1 of Ixodes ricinus. Classification (NCBI taxonomy): domain Eukaryota; kingdom Metazoa; phylum Arthropoda; class Arachnida; order Ixodida; family Ixodidae; genus Ixodes; species Ixodes ricinus. The sequence continues at coordinate 20,105 of JAZHYW010012418.1, forward strand.
TTTTCATTGATTGTCACTTTTCCTTTGATATCCTCTCGACGCAAACAAACTACCTATCCGCAGCGTCGCGGAGTGCACAACTTGCTAGCTTTGAAGAAAACCTATTTCTGCGATGTGTCAGTGGAGATCGGTAGCCGAGTGTGTTACCAGGTGCGTTCCACAGCTCATCCAGGCCGAGAAAGAAGAGTGTCTTTATATTATGTCAGAGTCAGAATGTAGCGCTTGTGTTGTGTAACGCTTTTGTCAAAAGGAACGATGTAGCAACAAGCCCATCTCTCACTATTGCTGCATTAGGGAGTCGAGAATGGCCTTTCTGTGCTGAGGGGTGCTCCTTGGAAGGGCCCACCTCTTAAGCGTCGTGGGTTTTCCTTGGCCTTGGGTGGCATCTAGTACTTCTCGTGTATGTCGCTCCAGGCCTACCAGTTCCACAGCAAGCGCTGAAGTGTTCCAGAGGCGCATTCGGTGCGCCTTGCACGTTAAAGGCCGGAGGGGTGCAACGATTTTAAGATTAAAAGAATTTGCGTCTCATCATTTTTACGTTGTTTATCGTGTCCCGGAGGATACAAAAAACATCTTCATTAAAAAATGTCGCGATTCCGCTGCATAATCGCACGGCAAAAGTCGAGCTTTTTCCTCCTCCTGCAGCCGCGAGTGGCAGCCGAAGGAACTACGGCGAAAAGCTGACGTGGCCTCGCTTGGCTCTAAGCTTCAGCACAACGCCCGCTAATGTCAGCAGAGAGAGGAGAGTAGGTGTCCTCCAAGAGAGCACACGGGAAGCTACACGGCACCCCCAAATTACGTCACTAGGAGGGGGACCAGGTGTGACCCTGAAGTCTGGAAGTGAGTTGATTGGTGCCAGAAATGCTAATATTTATCTTTGGTTTTTACACAACAACTAGGACACGCAGGCGAAATCGGTTTTCTGTTCTTTACTTTAGAAGTGTCACAGAGCGACTTCCACAAATGTTTGACCAAGTTCGGAAATCGTTGCACCCCCCCCCCTACGTCCTCAGTCCAAAGATGTCAATTTCGCGAGTGTCAAAGCGGTTCCGGTACTGATCTTACGGATTCTCAGTCTCACATCTACCGTACCCCGTTGGCATAATGTATTCCATCGCTGGCAGCAGGCGCCGAAGGTAAGCCCTATTCGCCTTTCTGGTGAGTTCGGCCTGCTCTTCCGGGTCGACTGCTTCGGGCTTTGTTTCCTACCGAGAGGTTGGGCCTGGCGCGGATTGGCCGCTGTTGGCTGTTTCTGCTGCTGCTCGGTGAGCCCTCTTGTTCCTGGGTATGCCACTGTGTCCGGGTAGTCACTCGATGGTCAGTGCAGTTCCTCTTGTGCGAAACTCAGTTGCTGCTTTCTTTGTATTTTTGACGGTGCGGCTCTTGGTTCTTCTGCATCCGCATGCTTCTATCGCTTCTTGAGAATCTGTGAAGACTCGTGCTTTTCCTAGCTGAGTCTGTCTTTCTAGTATATTTTCCACTGCAGCCAAGACGGCCCCAAGTTCTGCATTATTGACAGAGGTCCCTCAGCTATTACGGCGGTGCAGTCTACGTTTCCTCTCGGTTTGTTCCTTCTCCCTCATGCTTGCGTCTGTGTATCTTTGAGCCTCTCCCGTCGCGTGTTCTTCACACCAGGCTACGTGCATTCTGGCCGCTCGAGCCCGCTTTCCTTGGTTGAGCATTTTGGGCATACGTTTGTGGTCAGTGATGGCGGTGTCTTACCAAAGGGGTAAAGGCTCTTCTGGTGGGGCCCTGTCCTGCAAGTCGTACTCTATATTTTCCAGCAGCTTCCGTCCACGCGTGGTTCGCTCCGATCACTGATATTGTGAGATGTTTTAAACCTAGGCGCGTTCTTCAATCATGTTCTCTCGTGCTTCTTTTCTCAAGTCTTCAATGTCCGTGTTCATAGGAAGTGGCGTACGTACCCTTATTATTTGATAATTCAGCCTCTGTAATTTTTTGTTTTTTTTCGTGTGGGATTTACCTAGATTGAGCCAGCTCCAACTGTGCAAAGCCCTCGAGATGAGAAGTGCTTCTTCATAATCCTAGGGGGCTTAGATCTCGTCAGCTCCCCAAAACTTACTCGTTGTTTTTCGAATGAGTCCACGCCTTTTCTAAGTCAGGCACCCGCCTCGCACTGCGGGTGGTCCCTTCGAAGGTGACTCCCAGTATCTTGATCTGCGGGCTTGCATGTACTTATTTCTTCTCCGTTCATCTCTACTCGTCATATCGGAAACTCTTTTTTTATGGTCTCTTGGTTTGACAACGACCATATATATTGAGCTTCCTCAAAAGATGATTTCATCCCGACCTCCGAAAGGTATCTTACTACTTGTATACCATGTTTCGGTTAACATGATTATGTCAAACTATAATCTAAACTGTGCAAAAACTAACTTCTCGAATAAGCATTTTATTTTTTTCGTCGTTTCGACGTAACGCGACGCTTGACTGACGGGGCTCCCTCGCTTGGCTGGGAGAACTTCCGTTTCCGGCAGGAAGGCATACTTTACGTCACGGCCACGTGATTTCGCATCATGTTGGTGGCCGAGTCCGGTCGAATAGAGAAGGAAAGTAGACCTGTGTTTTCAGCGCTTCTTTGTGCAATACTGGAGGCAATAAAACGAAAGCGGATTCCTGTTACAGGTTCTACGAACATTGAAGATTAATTGGGGTCTTCGCTATGAAAAAGCTGGAAAATCATTTTATGGTCGCTTTCATTACCTCGTTCAAATCGCCTTCAGCTTGTTTAAATGTTCGTACGACCTTTTTTAATTATTTTATTTCTTTATACTGTTTAGACATTTTACGGAGTTCTCAATTCCAACCACTGTCTCCTTGAGGCTTAGGAGGCTGTCCAATTTTTTATTCATTACGGGCAAGCATGTCTGGTACATTGAGCTCTTGCTCATTCATTTCTTTTCTGCCTTGGCTTCCTCGCGCCATTGCAGTGCTACACGTTCGACACCTCCAGGACTGGTGAACAGCTGAAACTTTTGTTCTGTATCCTGTCTTTGAAGCGCCGGAACAAGCCCCAAGGTGATAGTGGTAGACGGGAATCTACACACGACAGAAAACACTTATCCTCGGGTAGTGCTTCGCAACACACTGCGCACTCCCCACTGGCACGATCAAACACTCAGCGTGACACAATATGGTAGCATGACACAATATGGCAGCAGCGAGGCAATAAAAAATTTTAAAAACGCTATATTTAAGAGAAACCTAGCTGTGTGATTTGAAAACAAGTTTCAGCACGATGTACACTTTGTTCCGCCGTGGCTGACAAAGAACGCAGCCGACGCAGCCGTCTTCTGTGGGCTCTTTTCTTTGCTGCTGAGGGTGACGCCGTAGGTGACAGCCCAATGAGGATGCAGCTGGTCTACAGATAACAGGAACACGTGGCAATGTGATCTGCTGCGACGACCAGGCGACGCTGTCGGCGGGGCGCTATAAATCCCCGGCGTGCGCACAATAAACCTGCATGATTTGAAGACAAGTATTAGCACGATGTACATTCTGTGCCGCCGTTGCTGCCAAAGACGTGGCGTTTCACTCATCCGAAAATAATAGGATCCCTAAAGGTCTCGACTCTCGAGATATATATATGGCGTTTCCAATTGTCTATCCTTTCGACGGCATCATCCAGTGCCTTTCTCCCCTGCAGCTTTTCACGTTCATCGGCTGTTCGCGTCTCCATCTCGTTGCTCGCCCTCTCGCGGAGGAAACGGAAAGCGCCCTGGTTCTGCTCAGAGGGCACTGCGGATCTGCTCGCGATCGTGGCTCGCGAAATCTCATTTCTGAATTCAAACAACGCTCTCCACGGTTCGAATGTAGTGCTTCAGCCGGTATTGGTTTGTGCCTTACTGTTTAGAGAGTTTGAGTATTGCATATCAAAGCAAACGCAAGCGCCGCGCGTTTGCGTTAGAGTTGCGTGTTCCCCGCTGCGCATGGGCGCCGTCGTCATGCGCCAATCAAAGACCGCAATTTCGGGCACCGCGCACGGGCAGTGTGAAACACGAAACTTTAACGCAAACACGCAGTGATTACGTTCGCTCGTATACACAATAATAAAACTCACTACTGTTTCACGGGGTTTCCCACGTCAACGAAACGTGCTGCTGTGAGCAGCCGTGCAAACAGGTAGGCGTTCCTTCGAATTGGAAAGGCTGTAATTGGCAGAACGACGGTGCGCAAAAATTAAAGAAAATATAAGTTCCGATAAGCTTTGTAATTGAAAAAATAAACGGAATCCCTCCTTTGTATTTCTGGGCATTTGGTACGGAAGGATTGGTGGCAAATTTGGACGTTTTGCCGATTGTATGCTTTACTCACGATTGTTGCCATTTTACATTGATGTCTCGTAGTAGCTGGAATGTTTTAATATATTTTAGACTTTTCATCTTTTCTTTTCTTTAATAACTGATAAAAAATAAAAAGGAGACATTGGCTGCTGCTATAGCAGCGCCGGCTACTCCTTTGAACTTGAGTGATTAGGGTCCGTTTCCTTGAGAGTTCACAGTTGAGTTCACAGTTGTCACATAAAATAAACACTGCACAGAACACCCTGCTCTACACTCCACGTTATGAAAGCACACTATTTACATCAGGGTGCAATGATTTATCAGGCTATTTACATATAATTCCTACACTCAAACGTTCGTGGTATACTGTACAATATACACTAAAGGGGGCGGTATGCACATTAAATTATTCAAATACTTTTTACATTAAAAGCTCAATTTAGCGCGATAATATACAACTAAGGTATATGAGTATTATATACAGAATTTCACAGTTGAAGTATGTATGCAATGTAAATTTATCATATCATGATGTTTCCACTTTGGTGTTGCGTTTCTGTTGTTCTTGTTGCAGATGTATAACTCTCAATAACTGTCCGCTATTTTAGTTTCCAAGATGAAATCGCGTAAGGCAAACAGAGCCCTCTTTTGTAGAACTGGCGTAGGCCAAGGTCCTAGCAGCTTCTTTAGTGACAAGGGGCGGTCGTCAAGTACCATGAGCCGTAAATTGAGCTCTTTTCGACACTTTGCGAATCTCGAGCATTCTAGTAGGAGATGAGTTTCATCTTCGACCGACTCTCCACATGCACATTCTGGAGATTCTGCGCGATGGATGCGATATAAAAAATTAGCGGTATAAGCAACATTGAGACGAAGCCTATGTAGTAATGTTTCTATGCTGCGTGGGAGAGAAATGGGTACGCGGAATCTTATCTGAGGGTCGATTTCAAAAAGAATGGAGCGTTTAAGAGTGTTCGTCAAACCACGTGGAACTACACTTAGTGCGTACCATTGTCCTTAATATTTCCCGAGTGTCTCCACGGGAAAGAGGGACTCGTTGATATTGTCCATCCCAGTGCGCCTTTTTGGCGAGGCAGTCTGCCGCTTCATTGCCCGTGAGGCCACAGTGTCCTGGGACCCACTGAAGTGCAATGTCGTGGCCTGCCTTCATTGCCGCCGTCATTTCATTCAGAATTTTGTAAATGTATACGCCGTTGTTACTTTTATAGTTCATTGATTGTATGGATGTGAGAGCCACTTGCGAGTCACTGCATATTACCCATTTTTTTATCATGCTTGCATGCCGAATATATTGTAAGGCTGACAGAATGGCATGTAACTCAGCTGCAGTAGAGGATGATCGATGGGATAGCCGGAATGAACGATGTGTGTCTAAAGATGGTATAACAAATGCGGAAGCTGATCCTTGATCGTCGGTAGATCCGTCTGTGTACACTTGAGTGAAACTGGGGTACTGATTGTATACATGGAAGAGAGCCAGTTGTGCCGCCACCATACTGCTCACTGAGCTTTTCTTCTCCATTCCATTTATTGTGGTCTGAACTTTAGGCATCGTCAACGTCCAGGGAGCAGGTGAGACCGGTACTTCCCATTGAGTGTAACGTGGTAGGTGGCGTTGATGTTCTAAAAGAACGTTATGTACTCGTGCGCCTGTTCTGCTCATAAGGTTATGAAAAATAGGATGGTCGATATGTTGTGTCTTTAATCGAAAAAAATGCCTGCAGGTTTCTTGTATTCGAAGGACCGAGATTGGCGGCTCCCGTGCCTCTGCAAAAACTAGAACACCGGATGTTGCGCGAGGCACACCCAGGCAAACTCTTAGACTACGAGCCAACAAGTAATGTAGACGAGTCTCGGAAGTGCGCGAGAGGCCATGGAGCACTGGTATAGAATAGGCTAGCGTTTGACGTACTAGCGCTACGTGCAGGTGGAGGAGGGATGATGTTGAGCCTCCCCACTTGGTTCCCGCAATGCAGCGTAAGGCATTAATTATCCTATTAACTTTTTGTTCCATCGCAGTCACGTGCGTGTTCCACGTAAGGGTTCGGTCTATAATTATACCCAAAAATCGGTGGGTCTTGACAATTTCTAGTTGTTCTCCGTTTACAGAGAGTCTGAAGTCTTTTAGTCGTTTTAAGGTGAAAGGGAGAACTGCCGATTTGGTCGCAGAGAGGTCCATTCCATGCTCTTTTAAGAATGACACAATAATGTCCAGACCATTCTGCAATGATGTTTTGACAGTATCAATAGAGAGTGCTGACGCCCAGATGCATATGTCGTCTGCGTAGATGGAATACTCTAGCTCTGATGGAAGGAGACGTGACAGCTGATTCATAACCGCGTTGAAGAGAGTGGGGCTCAATACGCTGCCCTGAGGAACCCCACTGCGAAGAGTATGTTCCTGGCTTTTGCCTCTGTTTGTGTCTACAAAAATCTTGCGTTCATTGAGAAAGTCTGCTATCCAACGCAGGGTGCGACCGCGAACACCGAGTTCAAGAAGTCCATGTAAAACGTGACTATGATTAACGGTGTCAAAAGCCCGTTTGATGTCGAGAAATACGGCTACGGTAACGTTACCCCGGCTTCTTTCGTGTTCTACATGAGTTACTAGGTTCAGTATACAATCCATTGTGCATCTTCGTCTTCTAAAGCCAGCTAGGTGCGGTGAAAGTGCGTTGTTTTCTTCCACCCACCATTGCAATCGCTCGTTAATTAATTTCTCCATAACTTTACCAATACAGCTTGTTAGACTCACGGGGCGGAATGACTCCAGTGACATGGGCGATTTTCCTGGTTTCAGAAGAGGGACAACTTTCGCTAGTTTCCAGTCCTCTGGTAGACGTTCTTGTTGCCATATGTTATTAAATAGTTGAAGAAGAAGTGTGGTTGCTTTAGGTCCCAAGTTCGAAAGGGCTCCATATGTTATGCCATCTGGTCCTGGGGCTGTTTTTCTACCGGAAATTGTTTGTAAGGCAGTCTCCAGTTCGGGCATTGTGAATGGGAGATCCAACTCTGAAATTTGGACATTTTGCCGATTGTATGCTTTACTCACAATTGTTGCCATTTTACATTGATGTCTCGTAGTAGCTGGAATGTTTTAATATATTTTAGACTTTTCATCGTATAACTTGTTAAATAAAAATGCTGCAATTGGCACCAGTGACAATAATTCTCGAGCTTTGGATTGCCACAGTTGTTCGCGCTTTTGAAATTAATTCATAAGCAACAAATTATATTATAATTTGAAAATACTATGTATTAAAATATTTTAATTGTATTATAATAATAAAAATTGCGGAAATGTAGGCCACACCACAATCACAATAATACCTCATTTAACAATATTTGTTATTACAGAAAGGCCTCACTGTTTTCTTTTTAGCATATCAAAATTTCGTCATCGTTTTCAAGATAGACATACACACTGGATGAGTATAGTCCTATCCGTCCCGCGTTGTCTTAAAAACGCACACACTTTTGTTTTATGACTCGGATTAAGTTTTATGGGGGGTTTTGTAGTGAGAACCAGTGTTGCGGAATGGGCACCCCCGTTCCATTCCAATTCCATTCCGGGAATTAGATTTTTCGATAATTCAATTCCTTTCAACTCCTAGGATTGGGGACACTGGGCCCATTCCCACTTTTGGAATAGCTGAATCGTTCCATTCCCTTCCTCAAATTCCTAAACGTAAAAATTGGCACTTGACAACTTGACAGCTACATTGTGCAATGTTTCCGGCATAAGCAGCATAAAGCTGACATTGTCAAACAGATAAACAATTAAAAAAAGCTAAATACCTAAAAAAAGCATTGATCTTACTAAGCTCATGGTGCTGGATTGCCTGGGGTGACTCGAAGCGTCCGCAGCGGTCCATCGCAAGGTGAATCAAGGTATGCAGACACTAAAGTCAAAGGAAATGAGCGGACATCCGCTAGCTTGCTTGTAACCCCAACCCACTTGAATGTAAAACATATAACACAGGAAAACAAGCATCGGAACAAACACCAAGTAAAAGGCGGATTTACACGTAGAAGTGCAGTATAAAAATAGAAGCGTCGGAGCAAAGCGCAAGAGGAGAAGTGAGAAGTGAATCTCGCTTTGTTTTAATGCCGAAACAAACCCAGATTTCGCACTTCAAAGGAGTGCGCGCCAATGAACGTAGAAGGCAGCAGGGTTGGCCACCTGCGAAACAACGCTCCTCGAACTACAAGAAAACAACAACTGATCATCTTTCTGCAACGGCGTGTGAGGCAACGAGTTATCAGAGCTCTGCTAGTTATGAGTCGCCCCCCGCTCCCAGATCTCAGTCTGTGCGCGCTCGTGCATTCTCCATACCGTCGAAAAAGAAAAAAAAAGTAATACAAGAAGCACGTGAGGAGCCGTGCATGGCGGCTTCATTCTTTGCCGCTCCCTTCGTTTCTTTTGCTTGGTGCTTGGTGTTTTGTTTCGCTCTCGTGTAACACCAGTAAAGCCGGTCGTCCGCGCGTCCGTGAAAGGCGCCACTGCCACCCCTCCCCGCTTTGGTCTTTGCTCTGACGCTTGTTTTTTTTGCATTGCTAGCAGTTTTCCGAGCAGTTTTCTTCTGAGCAACTGACTCGCTGACTGGCTCCGTTTAGCTGAACGTAACCCCCCCCCCCCCTCTTAAAAATAAAATAAATAATAATAATAATAAAAATAAAGAACGGTGGCCCATTCCATTCTTATTCCGGGCAAAAGGCATCTAATTCCACTCCCATTTCATTCCCCTCATCGTTACCGCCATTCCATTCCCATTCCATTCCGGGGTCGCGAAAATGTGGAATGATTCCGGAATCATTCCAACTCCGGAGTGGCAACTCCGCAACACTGGTGAGAACAGCATTTTTTTAATTTACATGTTTTGTAAACATACTCTAAACTCATCACCCGTGCCGATATTTTGTAAAATTTGAATTTATCCTGTTATTCGTGCGCTTAGAATAAATTCTAACGCAATTAATTATCTAAATGCCTAAAAAAACCATTATAGGGCGCGCAGTTAATTATTTTACATGAAAATTATGAGTGAGAAAAAGCAGTAAGAACACAAAAATATCAGCGATGATTTTTTCAACCAATACAACATTCGGATACATCTCAGGTGTACGAAAAGCTTTGTCCTTAAAGAGACACTGAACTCTGCAAAATATTTTGAAGTGCCTGGATCAGATACGTATGTCAACAAATAAAGTTTCCGCAAACCGTTTCTTCTGCTTAATAATTACGCAGTGAGGCACATCATGAATTTGGAAGAAAAACCGAAATTAAGACCTATATCCAGAAATCCAATTCAATAGAAGTTAGTTCCGGTTTCGTTTAGCGTAGAACGCGCTTCCTGGCTCGTGTTACGCTAAACACCGTTTTTGTTTTCAGGATAAATAGGTAACCTGCTGGTCTAACACCATAGCTTCCTCGTATAAGCACGGATATTTTTTGTCACTCATTGAAGCCAGCACGCTACAGTCAGTTCCAACCTAAGAAGGAAGGGCGAGGGTAAGACGGGACGGGCCGGGGAGGAGGAAGCAGACAGAACGCTTAAAGAGCCCCTGAAGAGAAAAAAAAAAAAGTTTTTTTTTTTAAACAGTCTAATTGGGACACGCGTGTCAAAAAATAAATTTTACGCTAAAAAAAAATTTCTAGAGGAATATTAACGGCGAGAGATTTATTTGAAATATTGCGCGAAAATTCCAGGTCATTCATCTCGGCTTCTCATTGGTAACGATGGTCATTCAAATCAGCTTCTCATTGGCCAATAGAATGAGTGACAGCTTTGATGTTGGTTATAAAATCTTCGTGATCTCTTGAAATCGCCTTTTGAATTACATATTTTTAGGTTTAAGAAACAATCCACCGAATGAACGTCATAATTGTTTACAAACGTTTTACAAAATCGTTACTTCCGTTCGGATAAAACAACAAACCCAACAAACAAAAGCTTCGCCATTTTGTTTTTCTGTCATGGTCGCCATCTTGCAACGTGTCTCGCGTCCTCGGGTGGTTTTATAGTTTTATCGCGTTTATATGTAAAGACCTACTGAAGACGGCTTGTTGCTTGTGTTAGTTAGTCATGGCCGACTCACATGACGGACTGATCCGCGGACGGTGACGACATGTCTGTGGGTCGTCTGTGGCTCCAGACGATCCACAGACAGTCGTCACCGTCCGCGGATCAGTCCGTCATGTGAGTCGGCCATGACTAACTAACACAAGCAACAAGCCGTCTTCAGTAGGTCTTTACATATAAACGCGATAAAACTATAAAACCACCCGAGGACGCGAGACACGTTGCAAGATCGGCGACCATGACAGAAAAACAAAATGGCGAAGCTTTTGTTTGTTGGGTTTGTTGTTTTATCCGAACGGAAGTAACGATTTTGTAAAACGTTTGTAAACAATTATGACGTTCATTCGGTGGATTGTTTCTTAAACCTAAAAATATGTAATTCAAAAGGCGATTTCAAGAGATCACGAAGATTTTATAACCAACATCAAAGCTGTCACTCATTCTATTGGCCAATGAGAAGCTGATTTGAATGACCATCGTTACCAATGAGAAGCCGAGATGAATGACCTGGAATTTCCGCGCAATATTTCAAATAAATCTCTCGCCGTCAATATTCCTCTAAAATTTTTTTTTAGCGTAAAATTTATTTTTTGACACGCGTGTCCCAATTAGACTGTTTTAAAAAAAACTTTTTTTTCTTCTCTTCAGGGGCTCTTTAAGCGTTCCGTCTGCTTCCTCCTCCCCGGCCCGTCCCGTCTTACCCTCGCCCTCTCCTTCTTAGGGTTGAACTGACTGTAGCGTGCTGGCTTCAATGAGTGACAAAAAATATCCGTGCTTATACGAGGAAGCTATGGTGTTAGACCAGCAGGTTACCTATTTATCCTGAAAACAAAAACGGTGTTTAGCGTAACACGAGCCAGGAAGCGCGTTCTACGCTAAACGAAACCGAGAACTAACTTCTATTGAATTGGATTTCTGGATATAGGTCTTAGTTTCGGTTTTTCTTCCAAATTCATGATGTGCCTCACTGCGTAATTATTAAGCAGAAGAAACGGTTTGCGGAAACTTTATTTGTTGACATACGTATCTGATCCAGGCACTTCAAAATATTTTGCAGAGTTCAGTGTCTCTTTAAGGACAAAGCTTTTCGTACACCTGAGATGTATCCGAATGTTGTATTGGTTGAAAAATCATCGCTGATATTTTTGTGTTCTTACTGCTTTTTCACTCATAATTCTCATGTTAAAATAATTAACTGCGCGCCCTATAATGGTTTTTTTAGGCATTTAGATAATTAATTGCGTTAGAATTTATTCTAAGCGCACGAATAACAGGATAAATTCAAATTTTACAAAATATCGGCACGGGTGATGAGTTTAGAGTATGTTTACAAAACATGTAAATTAAAAAATGCTGTTCTCACCAGTGTTGCGGAGTTGCCACTCCGGAGTTGGAATGATTCCGGAATCATTCCGCATTTTCGCGACCCCGGAATGGAATGGGAATGGAATGGCGGTAACGATGAGGGGAATGGAATGGGAATGGAATTAGATGCCTTTTGCCCGGAATGGAATGGGAATGGAATGGGCCACGGTTCTTTATTATTTTATTATTATTATTTTTTTATTTTTTAGAGGGGGGGGGGGGGTTACGTTCAGCTAAACGGAGCCAGTCAGCGAGTCAGTTGCTCAGAAAAAAAATGCGCGGGAAACTGCTAGCAATACAAAAAACAAGCGTCAGAGCAAAGACCAAAGGGGGAGGGAGGGGTGGCGGTGGCGCCTTTCACGGACGCGCAGACGACGGGCTTTACTGGTGTTACACGAGAGCGAAACAAGAAACCAAGCACCAAGCAAAAGAAACGAAGGGAGCGGCAAAGAAAGAAGCCGCCATGCACGGCTCCTCATCGTGCTTCTTGTATTACTTTTTTTTTTTTTTGCGACGGCATGGAGAATGCACGCGCGCGCACAGACTGAGATCTGGGAGCGGGGGGCGACTCATAACTCGCAGAGCTCTGATAACTCGTTGACTCGCACGCCGCCGCAGAAAGATGATCAGTTATTGTTTTCTTGTAGTTCGAGGAGCGTTGTTTAGCAGGTGGCCAACCCTGCTGCCTTCCACGTTCATTCGCGCGCACTCCTTTGAAGTGCGAAATCTGGGTTTGCTTCGGCATTAAAACAAAGCGAGATTCACTTCTCACTTCTCCTCTTGCGCTTTGCTCCGACGCTTGTTTTTTTATACTGCATTTTTACGTGTAAGTCCGCCTTTTACTTGGTCTTTGTTCCGATGCTTGTTTTCTGTGTTATATGTTTTACATTCAAGTGGGTTGGGGTTACAAGCAAGCTAGCGGATGCCCGCTCATTTCCTTTGACTTTAGTCTCTGCATACCTTGTTTCACCTTGCGATGGACCGCTGCGGACGCTTCGAGTCACCCCAGGCAATCCAGCACCGTGAGCTTAGTAAGATCAGTGCTTTTTTGAGGCATTTAGCTTTTTTTTTTGCAATTGTCTATGCGTTTGACAATGTCAGCTTTATGCTGCTTATGCCGGAAACATTGCACAATGTAGCTGTCAAGTGCCAATTTTTACGTTTAGGAATTAGAGGAATGGAATGGAACGATTCAGCCATTCCAGGAGTGGGAATGGGCCCAGTGTCCCCAATCCTAGGAGTTGAAAGGAATTGAATTATCGAAAACTCTAATTCCCGGAATGGAATTGGAATGGAATGGGGGTGCCCATTCCGCAACACTGGTTCTCACTACAAAACCCCCCATAAAACTTAATCCGAGTCATAAAACAAAGTGTGTGCGTTTTTAAGACAACGCGGGACGGATATGACTATACTCATCCAGTGTGTATGTCTATCTTGAAAACGATGACGAAGATTTTGATATGCTAAAAAGAAAACAGTGAGGCCTTTCTGTAATAACAAATATTGTTAAATGAGGTATTATTGTGATTGTGGTGTGGCCTACATTTCCGCAATTTTTATTATTATAATACAATTAAAATATTTTAATACATAGTATTTTCAAATTATAATATAATTTGTTGCTTATGAATTAATTTCAAAAGCGCGAACAACTGTGGCAATCCAAAGCTCGAGAATTATTGTCACTGGTGCCAATTGCAGCATTTTTATTTAACAAGTTATACGATGAAAAGTCTAAAATATATTAAAACATTCCAGCTACTACGAGACATCAATGTAAAATGGCAACAATTGTGAGTAAAGCATACAATCGGCAAAACGTCCAAATTTCAGAGTTGGATCTCCCATTCACAATGCCCGAACTGGGAACTGCCTTACAAACAATTTCCGGTAGAAAAACAGCCCCAGGACCAGATGGCATAACATATGGAGCCCTTTCGAACTTGGGACCTAAAGCAAACCACACTTCTTCATCGTCCTCCCAATACTGACCAAACTGATTTCAATGACTCGCTGCATAATTGCCTTGGTGAGTTAATGGTAAATTTTCCCAATCACTACATGGTTCTCGGTGGTGATTTTAATTACCCTGGTATGATTGGGCAACATTAAAACCTATTTCGAATTGTAATAATCCTAGCCAATGCCGCGATTTTTTATCTCTCTTGGAAGCGTACGCGCTTCATCAAATCATCACGTCGGCGACTCGCGACCGAGCCATCTTGGATCTGTTCATTATCTCGAGCCCAGAATGTGTAAAATCATTCGCCATTATGGAAAGCATTAGCGATCATTCTATTATACATGTCGAAACGTCATTTTGCTCACGACGCTCTAAAAAGATAAAGAAACCGATTTTCGCCTACTCACGCACGGATATCGTAAGTTTATCGTCAGCCATGGACGAATTTGAGAGTGAATTTGCTGCCTCATACACGGAGCGTTCTACCAATGAAAACTGGCTTATCATAAGAAAAACACTCGGTGAAATGCTTTCAACTTTCGTCCCTCGATTCACGGTGGCAACCGAGGATTTGTCACCGTGGTTTACAAATAGCTTAAGGCGCGAACTAAACAAGAAAAAAGATTATTCGCCAAGGCTAAACGAACGGATAATCCTGTTGACTGGACATCTTACAATACCTTCTCAAAACAATGTAAAAAAAATGTAAAAAATGCTAAAAAACACTTTTTTCTGTGACCCTTCCCGGCATGCTTTCATCTGATCCCCAGAAATTTTGGAAAATTCTTAACCCTAAGTCGAACAGAAATCACCCCACATTTACAAATCAACATAACGAAAAGATAAGTGATGTTGACGCTGCTAATTTGCTAAACACATTTTTCTCTAGCGTGTTTACCCAGGAAACATACCCATTACCCCAATACGCTATTAGAAATGATTATCCACCTATGCTGCCCATCTTGTTCAATCAGAACGGCATTCTCAAAGTAATAGAAAACCTGCCCACGAGCAGTGCACCCGGTGATGATGGAATCCCTGCTAAATTTCTAAAAATAATCAAGCATGCAGCTTCAAATATTTTTTGCAAACTATTCCAACAATCTCTTAACTCCGGCTCAGTCCCACTTGACTGGCGCTACGCCAAAGTCATGCCGATCTTTAAATCAGGAGACCATTCCGATCCTACGAACTATCGCCCCATTTCCCTTACCAGCGTGCCATGCAAGCTCATGGAACATGTTTTGTATACCCATATCATATCTCACCTAGATAAGTGTAACTTCTTTTTTTCTAATCAACATGGTTTCCGAAAAGGTCACTCGTGCACTAGTCAACTTTTCGAATTTGTTACGGATCTTCACTTCAATACTCATCTTACTGCTCAGACTGATATCATCTTTATTGACTTCGCTAAAGCATTCGATACTGTTCCTCATCACCGCCTTCTTCTTAAGCTTTCACGTCTACAAATTGATCCCTTCGTCATTAACTGGATTTCTTCCTTTCTTGAAAACAGAAAACAAGTAGTCAAAATTAACCAATCATCATCGCGTCCGTCCACTGTTGCATCCGGGGTCCCCCAGGGTAGTGTTCTCGGCCCTCTGTTGTTTTTAATATACATAAATGACCTTCCTTCTTCCATAAACTCCACAATTAGGCTCTTCGCGGACGACTGCGTTATTTACCGAAAAATTATTACAAATAACGATTCAACTCTACTTCAAGACGATTTAAATACTATATCTTCCTGGTGCTCTATGTGGCAGATGAACATAAACGCTCGCAAATGTAAACAAATGTCTATCACTAAGTCTTCTACAGTAACACAATCACAATACTCATTGTTATCACAACACCTGGAACATGTATCATCGTATAAGTACTTGGGAATTCATTTTACAGACACTCTATCATGGAACGACCACATTGAATACATTACAAGCAGTGCCTTGAAAACGCTTGGCTTCTTAAGACGAACATTATATCTTGCCCCACCTAAAACAAAACTACTCGCATACAAGACAATAGTCCTACCCAAATTAGAGTATGCATGCACCATTTGGAACCCCCACCAAACTTACCTTCTTCAAAGACTGGAATCCGTCCAAAACAAAGCAGTAAGATTTATATGCAACAACTACTCACCGGAAACTAGTGCCTCAGCCTTAAAAGCTAGCAATAATCTCTCTGCTCTTGAACTAAGACGTAAAATAACTCGGCTTTGTTTTTTCCATAGCATCTATTACAGCGATTCGCCTTTTAAATCAGTTTATTGCCGCCCTGCCAGTTTTATATCGCCAAGACTAGATCATTCGCGGAAACTAGAACCAATCTTCAGTCGCACTAACACTTTCCTTTTCTCCCCCTTATTACTTTGTATCAGAGACTGGAATGCACTACCTGATCATATTGTTACCGACAGCAATCCCATTTCATTTAGAGATCAGTGTTCACTATTGTATAATTACTCACCTTGATTATGTTTTTGTATAATAGCTTTTGTGCTTTGTTTGTACTTCATTCTTTCTTTATTTCGCTTTGTTCGTCGACATTGGGTGCATCAGCGATAGCATTTCACTTTTCCGTGTTTTGCTATTCTATTTTTTTTTGTGTTTTAAACCTTTGTCAATTGTTTTGAATCTCCCCTCATGTAATGCGTCCATCGGACGCCCTTGAGGTGAATAAAATGAAATGAAATGAAATTTAATAACATACGGCAACAAGAACGTCTACCAGAGGACTGGAAACTAGCGAAAGTTGTCCCTCTTCTGAAACCAGGAAAATCGCCCATGTCACTGGAGTCATTCCGCCCCGTGAGTCTAACAAGCTGTATTGGTAAAGTTATGGAGAAATTAATTAACGAGCGATTGCAATGGTGGGTGGAAGAAAACAACGCACTTTCACCGCACCTAGCTGGCTTTAGAAGACGAAGATGCACAATGGATTGTATACTGAACCTAGTAACTCATGTAGAACACGAAAGAAGCCGGGGTAACGTTACCGTAGCCGTATTTCTCGACATCAAACGGGCTTTTGACACCGTTAATCATAGTCACGTTTTACATGGACTTCTTGAACTCGGTGTTCGCGGTCGCACCCTGCGTTGGATAGCAGACTTTCTCAATGAACGCAAGATTTTTGTAGACACAAACAGAGGCAAAAGCCAGGAACATACTCTTCGCAGTGGGGTTCCTCAGGGCAGCGTATTGAGCCCCACTCTCTTCAACGCGGTTATGAATCAGCTGTCACGTCTCCTTCCATCAGAGCTAGAGTATTCCATCTACGCAGACGACATATGCATCTGGGCGTCAGCACTCTCTATTGATACTGTTAAAACATCATTGCAGAATGGTCTGGACATTATTGTGTCATTCTTAAAAGAGCATGGAATGGACCTCTCTGCGACCAAATCGGCAGTTCTCCCTTTCACCTTAAAACGACTAAAAGACTTCAGACTCTCTGTAAACGGAGAACAACTAGAAATTGTCAAGACCCACCGATTTTTGGGTATAATTATAGACCGAACCCTTACGTGGAACACGCACGTGACTGCGATGGAACAAAAAGTTAATAGGATAATTAATGCCTTACGCTGCATTGCGGGAACCAAGTGGGGAGGCTCAACATCATCCCTCCTCCACCTGCACGTAGCGCTAGTACGTCAAACGCTAGCCTATTCTATACCAGTGCTCCATGGCCTCTCGCGCACTTCCGAGACTCGTCTACATTACTTGTTGGCTCGTAGTCTAAGAGTTTGCCTGGGTGTGCCTCGCGCAACATCCGGTGTTCTAGTTTTTGCAGAGGCACGGGAGCCGCCAATCTCGGTCCTTCGAATACAAGAAACCTGCAGGCATTTTTTTCGATTAAAGACACAACATATCGACCATCCTATTTTTCATAACCTTATGAGCAGAACAGGCGCACGAGTACATAACGTTCTTTTAGAACATCAACGCCACCTACCACGTTACACTCAATGGGAAGTACCGGTCTCACCTGCTCCCTGGACGTTGACGATGCCTAAAGTTCAGACCACAATAAATGGAATGGAGAAGAAAAGCTCAGTGAGCAGTATGGTGGCGGCACAACTGGCTCTCTTCCATGTATACAATCAGTACCCCAGTTTCACTCAAGTGTACACAGACGGATCTACCGACGATCAAGGATCAGCTTCCGCATTTGTTATACCATCTTTAGACACACATCGTTCATTCCGGCTATCCCATCGATCATCCTCTACTGCAGCTGAGTTACATGCCATTCTGTCAGCCTTACAATATATTCGGCATGCAAGCATGATAAAGAAATGGGTAATATGCAGTGACTCGCAAGTGGCTCTCACATCCATACAATCAATGAACTATAAAAGTAACAACGGCGTATACATTTACAAAATTCTGAATGAAATGACGGCGGCAATGAAGGCAGGCCACGACATTGCACTTCAGTGGGTCCCAGGACACTGTGGCCTCACGGGCAATGAAGCGGCAGACTGCCTCGCCAAAAAGGCGCACTGGGATGGACAATATCAACGAGTCCCTCTTTCCCGTGGAGACACTCGGGAAATATTAAGGACAATGGTACGCACTAAGTGTAGTTCCACGTGGTTTGACGAACACTCTAAACGCTCCATTCTTTTTGAAATCGACCCTCAGATAAGATTCCGCGTACCCATTTCTCTCCCACGCAGCATAGAAACATTACTACATAGGCTTCGTCTCAATGTTGCTTATACCGCTAATTTTTTATATCGCATCCATCGCGCAGAATCTCCAGAATGTGCATGTGGAGAGTCGGTCGAAGATGAAACTCATCTCCTACTAGAATGCTCGAGATTCGCAAAGTGTCGAAAAGAGCTCAATTTACGGCTCATGGTACTTGACGACCGCCCCTTGTCACTAAAGAAGCTGCTAGGACCTTGGCCTACGCCAGTTCTACAAAAGAGGGCTCTGTTTGCCTTACGCGATTTCATCTTGGAAACTAAAATAGCGGACAGTTATTGAGAGTTATACATCTGCAACAAGAACAACAGAAACGCAACACCAAAGTGGAAACATCATGATATGATAAATTTACATTGCATACATACTTCAACTGTGAAATTCTGTATATAATACTCATATACCTTAGTTGTATATTATCGCGCTAAATTGAGCTTTTAATGTAAAAAGTATTTGAATAATTTAATGTGCATACCGCCCCTTTAGTGTATATTGTACAGTATACCACGAACGTTTGAGTGTAGGAATTATATGTAAATAGCCTGATAAATCATTGCACCCTGATGTAAATAGTGTGCTTTCATAACGTGGAGTGTAGAGCAGGGTGTTCTGTGCAGTGTTTATTTTATGTGACAACTGTGAACTCAACTGTGAACTCTCAAGGAAACGGACCCTAATCACTCAAGTTCAAAGGAGTAGCCGGCGCTGCTATAGCAGCAGCCAATGTCTCCTTTTTATTTTTTATCAGTTATTAAAGAAAAGAAAAGATGAAAAGTCTAAAATATATTAAAACATTCCAGCTACTACGAGACATCAATGTAAAATGGCAACAATCGTGAGTAAAGCATACAATCGGCAAAACGTCCAAATTTGCCGCCAATCCTTCCGTACCAAATGCCCAGAAATACAAAGGAGGGATTCCGTTTATTTTTTCAATTACAAAGCTTATCGGAACTTATATTTTCTTTAATTTTTGCGCACCGTCGTTCTGCCAATTACAGCCTTTCCAATTCGAAGGAACGCCTACCCGTTTGCACGGCTGCTCACAGCAGCACGTTTCGTTGACGTGGGAAACCCCGTGAAACAGTAGTGAGTTTTATTATTGTGTATACGAGCGAACGTAATCACTGCGTGTTTGCGTTAAAGTTGCGTGTTTCACACTGCCCGTGCGCGGTGCCCGAAATTGCGGTCTTTGATTGGCGCATGACGACGGCGCCCATGCGCAGCGGGGAACACGCAACTCTAACGCAAACGCGCGGCGCTTGCGTTTGCTTTGATATGCAATACTCAAACTCTCTAAACAGTAAGGCACAAACCAATACCGGCTGAAGCACTACATTCGAACCGTGGAGAGCGTTGTTTGAATTCAGAAATGAGATTTCGCGAGCCACGATCGCGAGCAGATCCGCAGTGCCCTCTGAGCAGAACTGGGGACCTTCACCAGGGCGCTTTCCGTTTCCTCCGCGAGAGGGCGAGCAACGAGATGGAGACGCGAACAGCCGATGAACGTGAAAAGCTGCAGGGGAGAAAGGCACTGGATGATGCCGTCGAAAGGATAGACAATTGGAAACGCCATATATATATCTCGAGAGTCGAGACCTTTAGGGATCCTATTATTTTCGGATGAGTGAAACGCCACGTCTTTGGCAGCAACGGCGGCACAGAATGTACATCGTGCTAATACTTGTCTTCAAATCATGCAGGTTTATTGTGCGCACGCCGGGGATTTATAGCGCCCCGCCGACAGCGTCGTCCTGGTCGTCGCAGCAGATCACATTGCCACGTGTTCCTGTTATCTGTAGACCAGCTGCATCCTCATTGGGCTGTCACCCTACAGCGTCACCCTCAGCAGCAAAGAAAAGAGCCCACAGAAGACGGCTGCGTCGGCTGCGTTCTTTGTCAGCCGCGGCGGAACAAAGTGTACATCGTGCTGAAACTTGTTTTCAAATCACACAGCTAGGTTTCTCTTAAATATAGCGTTTTTCAAATTTTTTATTGCCTCGCTGCTGCCATATTGTGTCATGCTACCATATTGTGTCACGCTGAGTGTTTGATCGTGCCAGTGGGGAGTGCGCAGTGTGTTGCGAAGCACTACCCGAGGATAAGTGTTTTCTGTCGTGTGTAGATTCCCGACTACCACTATCACCTTGGGGCTTGTTCCGGCGCTTCAAAGACAGGATACAGAACAAAAGTTTCAGCTGTTCACCAGTCCTGGAGGTGTCGAACGTGTAGCACTGCAATGGCGCGAGGAAGCCAAGGCAGAAAAGAAATGAATGAGCAAGAGCTCAATGTACCAGACATGCTTGCCCGTAATGAATAAAAAATTGGACAGCCTCCTAAGCCTCAAGGAGACAGTGGTTGGAATTGAGAACTCCGTAAAATGTCTAAACAGTATAAAGAAATAAAATAATTAAAAAAGGTCGTACGAACATTTAAACAAGCTGAAGGCGATTTGAACGAGGTAATGAAAGCGACCATAAAATGATTTTCCAGCTTTTTCATAGCGAAGACCCCAATTAATCTTCAATGTTCGTAGAACCTGTAACAGGAATCCGCTTTCGTTTTATTGCCTCCAGTATTGCACAAAGAAGCGCTGAAAACACAGGTCTACTTTCCTCCTCTATTCGACCGGACTCGGCCACCAACATGATGCGAAATCACGTGGCCGTGACGTAAAGTATGCCTTCCTGCCGGAAACGGAAGTTCTCCCAGCCAAGCGAGGGAGCCCCGTCAGTCAAGCGTCGCGTTACGTCGAAACGACGAAAAAAAATAAAATGCTTATTCTAGAAGTTAGTTTTTGCACAGTTTAGATTATAGTTTGACATAATCATGTTAACCGAAACATGGTATACAAGTGAATCCGACGTATTTAAGTTGCCTTTGCATTCCCATATATTGTTTTTAATCGCAGGTCTCGCCGTGGAGGAGGTGTGTGTTTACTCGTAAATAAATCAATAAAGTGCGAGCTTTGGGTAGACAACTGCTGTGCCATTCAGGACTACTAAGTGCTTCCGGTAAAAACAAGAAAAACTGTTATTAGTGACCAACCAGACGGCCATAGTGGTGATTTTTTTCCCTCTGTCTTGTGAGCGTTTTTTTTTTATGACCTTAACGAAACCCATCATGATTTGATTTTGGGGGGTGATTTCAGCATCGATATGTTGAAGGATTGCGCTTACAAACGTGAAATGATGAACATTTTAATTGAATCAAGCGGATGTGTTAATGTTATAAAATCTCCTACTAGAATCACGGTGTGCTGTGAAACATTGATCGACATATTTTTTATGAACGTCCAGCCTAATAGGATTATAGCCGGCACGCTAAGCTATGATATCAGCGATCACCTTCCAATATTCCTGTCCCTAAACATAAAGCTACACAAAAAAGATAAATATAATTAAACATTTTTATTTCAATTTTTAACATATAACTGACAGCTTAAATTAATGCTTTCGAAGCAGATATTTCTGAAATGAGATGGAATCCACTATTTTATATACACAAGACTTCAACTTAGCTTATACTATGTTTCTTAGTGAATTTAGCACTGTTTACAATCCCCATTTTAGAGCGCAGCTCTTAGGCGCCCGTTTCCGGCTTGAGCGGCGTCGCCGTCGCCGTCGCCGTCGCCGTCGGCGTCGGCGTCGCCGTCGCCGTCGGCGTAACCGCGCGGTGCATGATGGCTAAATTTCGCCGCTAAATTTAGCGGAAAATTTTCCCCGCTAAATTTAGCGGAACATTTTTCCTGCTAAATCTAGCGGAAAATTTTCCCCGCTAAATCTAGCGGGAAATTTTCTCCGCTAAAATTGGCGGAAAATTTTCTCCACTAAATCTAGCGGGAAATTTTCCCCGCTAAATTTAGCGTAAAAATTTTCCCGCTTAATCTAGCGGAAAATTTTCCCCGCTAAATTTAGCGGAAACTTTTCCCTGCTAAATTTAGCGGGGAAAGTCCCCCCCCCTCTAGGTCACGTGACCCCCAGGCCACAGGGACCCCCCCCCTCCCCGTGGTCACGTGACCCCCCCCCCGTGCCTACCCCTCCTCCTCAAGAGATGCGCTCTAATTCGGCGTTACAGGGAGTTGTAAACGGCTTTCATTTTTCTCTTATAACTTCTTAGAAAGTGTCCGAAAAGATCCGTAAGCCATGGATCGCGCCCAAACTTTTGCAAAATATTAATATAAAAAATATATACCAGAAGTTTATCAAAACTAGAGATCATTCTCAGCTTTTAAGTTTGAAATTATATTGGAATCAAGTAACAAAGCTACTGCCTAGTGCAAACTCTGTTTATTACACAAACATTTATCAGGCACAATCTAGACGTGCGGATGTTATTGGGAAAAACTTAAACTCAATTTTAAATCGAAGTTCAAATCGACAACCCGTCGAAAAAATTATTCACGAAGGACTGTCTTTGGCTGGTGGCTCCCTAGCTAATACTTCCAGTGATTACTTTGCGAACTTAGGAGGGGCAGCAGTCAAAAGGATACATCTTGCAATTACATAGAATAAAAAAAAACATTCCTTTTTTTTAGCTTGTTTAAAATTCCGAGGTCTTTATTTTTATTTTTAAGCAATGGAAAACCAACAGTTGCAAGTGAGTGTGATGATTTGTCAATTCGACCTGTCAAGTACGTACTTGACATAAGAACACCTTGTCTATGTCACATTAGCAATCTCTCTTTAACAACAGGTGCGTTTACCAAAGAAAGATGTAGAACGCAAAAGTAACATGCAACCCACAGGCAGTGACGTCACGGGGGTCGCGGCACCCGGGGCAATAACCCGCCGCAACCCGCCCCCCCCCCCCGCTCTTGTGGCCCGCCGTGACACCCCCCTGAGCCCTGCACCCGAAGCGGTCCGCCTCCCCCCCCTCCCCCCCCCCCTTGTGACGCCATTGCCCGCAGGGTAGCATCCTTGGGCTGTGCCCTTTTAGCGTCTACATAAATGACAATGTAAAAAAATTTAGCAGCATTTTCTGGGTATCACCGTGTACGCTGGGAGATCTAGACGGTTCAACGTGGCATTTAACGAAGTAGTAAGATACCTTTCGGAGGTCGGGATGAAATCATCTTTTGAGGAAGCTCAATATATATGGTCGTTGTCAAACCAAGAGACCATAAAAAAAGAGTTTCCGATATGACGAGTAGAGATGAACGGAGAAGAAATAAGTACATGCAAGCCCGCAGATCAAGATACTGGGAGTCACCTTCGAAGGGACCACCTGCAGTGCGAGGCGGGTGCCTGACTTAGAAAAGGCTTGGACTCATTCGAAAAACAACGAGTAAGTTTTGGGGAGCTGACGAGATCTAAGCCCCCTAGGATTATGAAGAAGCACTTCTCATCTCGAGGGCTTTGCACAGTTGGAGCTGGCTCAATCTAGGTAAATCCCACACGAAAAAAAAAAAAATTACAGAGGCTGAATTATCAAATAATAAGGGTACGTACGCCACTTCCTATGAACACGGACATTGAAGACTTGAGAAAAGAAGCACGAGAGAACATGATTGAAGAACGCGCCTAGGTTTAAAACATCTCACAATATCAGTGATCGGAGCGAACCACGCGTGGACGGAAGCTGCTGGAAAATATAGAGTACGACTTGCAGGACAGGGCCCCACCAGAAGAGCCTTTACCCCTTTGGTAAGACACCGCCATCACTGACCACAAACGTATGCCCAAAATGCTCAACCAAGGAAAGCGGGCTCGAGCGGCCAGAATGCACGTAGCCTGGTGTGAAGAACACGCGACGGGAGAGGCTCAAAGATACACAGACGCAAGCATGAGGGAGAAGGAACAAACCGAGAGGAAACGTAGACTGCACCGCCGTAATAGCTGAGGGACCTCTGTCAATAATGCAGAACTTGGGGCCGTCTTGGCTGCAGTGGAAAATATACTAGAAAGACAGACTCAGCTAGGAAAAGCACGAGTCTTCACAGATTCTCAAGAAGCGATAGAAGCATGCGGATGCAGAAGAACCAAGAGCCGCACCGTCAAAAATACAAAGAAAGCAGCAACTGAGTTTCGCACAAGAGGAACTGCACTGACCATCGAGTGACTACCCGGACACAGTGGCATACCCAGGAACAAGAGGGCTCACCGAGCAGCAGCAGAAACAGCCAACAGCGGCCAATCCGCGCCAGGCCCAACCTCTCGGTAGGAAACAAAGCCCGAAGCAGTCGACCCGGAAGAGCAGGCCGAACTCACCAGAAAGGCGAATAGGGCTTACCTTCGGCGCCTGCTGCCAGCGATGGAATACATTATGCCAACGGGGTACGGTAGATGTGAGACTGAGAATCCGTAAGATCAGTACCGGAACCGCTTTGACACTCGCGAAATTGACATCTTTGGACTGAGGACGTAGGGGGGGGGGGTGCAACAATTTCCGAACTTGGTCAAACATTTGTGGAAGTCGCTCTGTGACACTTCTAAAGTAAAGAACAGAAAACCGATTTCGCCTGCGTGTCCTAGTTGTTGTGTAAAAACCAAAGATAAATATTAGCATTTCTGGCACCAATCAACTCACTTCCAGACTTCAGGGTCACACCTGGTCCCCCTCCTAGTGACGTAATTTGGGGGTGCCGTGTAGCTTCCCGTGTGCTCTCTTGGAGGACACCTACTCTCCCTCTCTCTGCTGACATTAGCGGGCGTTGTGCTGAAGCTTAGAGCCGAGCGAGGCCACGTCAGCTTTTCGCCGTAGTTCCTTCGGCTGCCACTCGCGGCTGCAGGAGGAGGAAAAAGCTCGACTTTTGCCGTGCGATTATGCAGCGGAATCGCGACATTTTTTAATGAAGATGTTTTTTGTATCCTCCGGGACACGATAAACAACGTAAAAATGATGAGACGCAAATTCTTTTAATCTTAAAATCGTTGCACCCCTCCGGCCTTTAACGTGCAAGGCGCACCGAATGCGCCTCTGGAACACTTCAGCGCTTGCTGTGGAACTGGTAGGCCTGGAGCGACATACACGAGAAGTACTAGATGCCACCCAAGGCCAAGGAAAACCCACGACGCTTAAGAGGTGGGCCCTTCCAAGGAGCACCCCTCAGCACAGAAAGGCCATTCTCGACTCCCTAATGCAGCAATAGTGAGAGATGGGCTTGTTGCTACATCGTTCCTTTTGACAAAAGCGTTACACAACACAAGCGCTACATTCTGACTCTGACATAATATAAAGACACTCTTCTTTCTCGGCCTGGATGAGCTGTGGAACGCACCTGGTAACACACTCGGCTACCGATCACCACTGACACATCGCAGAAATTGATTTTCTTCAAAGCTAGCAAGTTGTGCACTCCGCGACGCTGCGGATAGGTAGTTTGTTTGCGTCGAGAGGATATCAAAGGAAAAGTGACAATCAATGAAAAGCTAGTAATAAATATAGATATTTATGTATTCGTCAATCGGTTAGGAGTTATACCCTTCTCGTGTAAAATAAATAACACTTTTGTATACCATTTGGATATTATTGGGATAAGGTATACTATTGGGATAAGCGATTACCTTCATCTCACCTTTGCGCCCTTTCTCTTTTTTGCCATATTTATGCACTAAGGCCATATTATATGCCATATTCTATGCACATATTCTATGCGCTTTTTTGAAATATTGTGTGCACTAAATTTTAGGCAACAAAGATATAGCAAGTTTCGGTGTTTTTAGTTTGTTCGTTTGGTTGAAGCAAGAACACAAGACCCCTGATTGTACGGGTCTCCAGAATCTATATTTAACAGCATAAGCATGAGTGTCTCAGAAGCATAATGCGCCTACTTTAGTTTAGAGGGACACGCGAAAAAAAGAAAAAAAAAACCGACGGAAGCGAAAACTGCGTGACGCAATGTATTCGGTCGTTCTACTTTCATAAATCACAGGGTAATATGTATCTAGAAACAAGGCCTCTAATGTAAGGGACACATTTTCGAAATAAGAAATCGCGACGAAGCAGAGGGGTGGGATGGCGTAATTCTCAAAAATCAAGATTAACTATTATACCTTTCTCTAGTTTGACCCTTTCTTTTCCTTCTCCCAAACGTAGCAAAGTAAGAAAAGCAAATAAATAAAACAAAAAAGTATAGTGCAGATTATCCTTCAACGTCATCTCAACCGTCGTAAAAAACATCAGTCACAATTGTGTGATGCTTTATCAATGTCAACGTCATCTCAACCGCCGCACTTTAAAATTTACCGTCGCGGCTGCTTTTCCACGAAGTACAAAGTGGACCAATCACCGCTATCTACGGAAAGCATCCAGCGAATGACGACACAAAAACAACAACAACTAAACATCTAATGCGCTCTTTTGATCTATAGACAATATACCTTTACGGAAAATCCGAGGAGACCTTGCAACGGGGGGAGGGGGGAAGGATTGAGGGGCTGTTTGGATGTACGCTCCATAGTGTTATTACAATAAACGCTAGAGGTTCGGGTGGCGCTAGTGTGCTGTTGCATTTTGAAGCAGACAGCAACCAGTCTAAATTTTACTTCCTGTAATGGAAAATTTCAAATGCGTTTTCTCTTCGCGCTCGATTATAAGAGCAAATATTGCTTAATGTTGTGACGGAATAGAAAGTTTGCAACGTTTTGCAATCGGACGTACAAAAATATGTCAGTGTTTTTTTCTTTAGAATTTATGGCGTCGAACAGTGCTCTAAAATAGCCCAATACACATCTGTAATACGTGTTGACGTTGCAGACTGCTATTATAGGGCACGTATTTACGCATATAGTCAATGCTATGAAGCACACAGAGTGAATCAGCTTGACAAAACACCAAAAGGATGCTAATATTTGCCAAATCAAACAATCGAACCAGACGACCAGAACGAAGCATGGGGTTATGGAACGAAGTACAGGTGCTGGATTAATAATAAACTGTGCATCAATATATCAAAATTAAGCCGTAACCGTGTTTTTTTGTTGTTGTTGTTATTTTTGCTTTTTAATTGTTCTTTTTGTTTGAATTGATAGCTTGTATCGACACGCCATGCTGTACAATATAGACCTGGCCCTCAATTTTCGGTAACTTAAACATCGCTCAGTAATAAAATAAAAACATTAACTAAATAAACTGCACTTTTATAATGTGAATGAAGCTACATAGTACTCGTTGCGAGTAAAGAAACCACGCTGATTTTCATTATTCCCTGGCGAAGAGAAAAATATCACGTACGTTTTCCCATAGGAATACAGAGGAAGACTGGAAAAGTAGAATGGTTGTTGTCTGCTTCAATTTGCAACCGGAAGTCCCGTAGACACTATCGCCAGCTGAGCCTCTAGCGTTTATTGTAATAACTTTATGGTACGCTCGTGCCGGCTCGAACGCTTCGTATATCCTGGCAGTTGCACGATTCATTCATTTTTTATCATTCAAAGTTCAAAACACACACACAAACAAAAAAATAAAGCGACCTGAAAAGAAGGTCATTAGACACTCTGCTTAGCCATATGGCCTCCGAGATTTTTCCCGCTCTCCTCTCGGGTCTTTCCAAAAGCTCGGTAGCCCTGCAGAAAAAGCGAGCCGAGTCAGTTCTCTATAGGTCTCCGCATGCGGCGCTTAGAACCAAACCAGAAACGGAAACAGAATCGCTTCAAAGCGAGCACCTCCTGAAATGGCAATATTATGCAATAAAAGAAAAAAAAGGATTGTTGGTCCGAGTGGATTAGCGCACACTAGAGCCACTCGATATGGCAGCGTAACTGACAGAGTAGCGCCACGCTTTTCCGTGTGCCGCCTCTCACTGCGATTGGTCACACGCGGTACCATAGCAACGGGCCGAGCTGGCACCGTGTCTATAGCAACCGAGTGACTACTCGTCACGTGACCTCGCAAGAGCCGTGATGTCACCGGTAAGATGGCGGCGCCCAGAGCTGGTGGATGCGAGTTTGTTCGGTGCGTGGTACTCGTAGTGTGCCGCTGCTTGCCGACAATTTCGGACTTCTTCATGCTCTCTGACGCGGGTATAACGTGAAGTTCTGAAAGAATGAGACTCTGTACCTTTTATGTGCAAGATCGCTCTGGACATTAGCACCTGTGCGACAGCATCAGTCATATCGCCGTAGCGGTGCTCGGATTCCCGGACGTGTTCGAGGATCCATAAGACTTTTAGCATGCAATTTTCGCATACTCTAGGCTTTGTTTCAACGTTGAAGTGCCTTAGAATCGATGCGAAGTATATGCGTGGCATGTTGGGCTTTGGACAAGTTGTTTCAGCCCCAGGTAACCGCATAATCACCGAAACTTTAGCGAGGAAGCTTCTGCGATCTGCACGTTTTGTATTGATCACACGATTTTACGTTATAGCTTTTAGGATAAAATTTTCTAATTTTTTTAGCTCCCTTTGAAAGTTTTAATTTCTGAGAATCGAAACGAAAGGTATACCTCGCTTGTAGGGCCTATGGGAAGTTGTTTAGCTCTGGGTCACCGAATAATCACAGCAGCTTTTAGCGAGGAAGCGCGTGTAATTTTTAATATTTTGTACTAATCGACGATTTTACGAATCGGCAGTTCTGAAGATTTTGAAATAACGTGCTTTCGTTGCAATAACGCATTTGATCGCAGTGTGTTTTTGTTTGTTTTGTCAAGTGACAAGCTGGCGTTTGCTCGAATGACGTATATGAAATGTCCTGCTAGATAACAAT
The DNA here is from genome assembly GCA_037355805.1 of Ixodes ricinus. Classification (NCBI taxonomy): domain Eukaryota; kingdom Metazoa; phylum Arthropoda; class Arachnida; order Ixodida; family Ixodidae; genus Ixodes; species Ixodes ricinus. The sequence goes on from JAZHYW010012418.1 coordinate 49,211, forward strand.
GCATCGACACATACAATTAAACTTAAATGCTTAGAGGTGTGTTCGTCTTTGTAATTAACAAGTTGCAGACATAATTATTTCTTACGAGCGTAATATTTATTTTCTGTAGCTGGGCCCGTTTTGTGCTCATTAATATTTATGTGCTATGATGTTATCATCATGTGCGTATGGTTCTAAACAACCTCTTTGCAATGCCCACTAAGGCCAAAATGACGTTCAGTCGACCCCAGCTCACGCATTGGACACGAAAACTGCGTCACTCGGACGTATGCACTGCGTCAACGATCAATTCGTCGACGAATACTTGAATTCGCGTTCGCGGGCAATGAGTGCCCGGACGGAACTTATCATCACTTGCGAATGCCAAGTTCTATGGTGTGCTTAAAAGCACGGTGGAAGCAGGGTCATCGCACCGGTGCAGTAGCATGTCACGACCGCGTGATTTCACAGTTCGGTTTTGAGTTGAGGATTGCAGCTAAGGAAGAAGAAGTTAAAAAATCATTTCATGGCCCCTTTAACACGGTTATGTGGCTACGCCAGATAAAAATATTGACGTTTTGCATGCCGGTAAACTTCCGGACGACCCTTGGCCTGTCGGCAAGAACACCCCATATCGGGCGTCAGTCACTATTGGTGGCGTTAACCATACTGAGACCACCATGCTGTCCTTCTGGTTCGAACCCTGTCGACTGTTAATCGCCCAAACGAGGGTGAGGCCGTCGTCGACGTCGCTCCTCGCCAGTAGGTGAGATACTCTCATCTTGAATGGATAATTGGGCCTTGAAGAAATATGATGCTAAACATACATTCGCTTACTATGAGGCACTCGAGCAGCAGTCATGTCCCGAAGCAATCGTCCTGTCGTGGCCGGCGTAATTGGATTTTGTTCCATAGGAGCGAAGTCCGAAAGTACAAGAACGGTACGTACGTCCCACGAAGCGGCCGCCATCCCGGCGGTGTGGAAAACCACTCGCCTTGTCCGTGCACCTACGATACCTAGCAGCTCTCATCGCCGAAAAGTCCCCGGGCTGCAAATCGTCTCACTTCAGGAAGAAACAGGCACCGTTCCTCCAGAGTGCCCGTGCCGCAACGCCATGCCAAGCGTCTTTTTCCACTTTTCAATAAACGAATGGAGACATCAACAAAACTAGACTAAAAAAGTTGCCACTCGGCGTCGCTAGCAGCACGGTTACCATGGCAACCTCTCAGGCCCAAAATGGAGATCACTATCGGCGCTTCTGACGTCGTACATCTAGATAATTTTGCGTCGTGTCGCTACTCTGGCAGCTGTAAAGGCCGGTTCAGACACTTGCGGTTGAGTGCGTTTGACTGCGTTTGACTGCGTTGCGGCGAGAACCGAAAGCGAGTCACCGGCAGCATCTGTGCTTCGTATGAGGCATGAATCCAATTCAAGGCATCTTCCTGACACGCGATATAAGAAGCAGGGATGACCTGGTTTCTCGCTGCCGCAACGCAGTCAAACGCAGTCAAACGCAATCTGTGTGAACCGGGCTTAATTCTCTAGCAGCTACGCTGCCATATAGAAGTGGCTCTAGCGCACAGCAGCGTGGGAGCACGTGGACGAGAAAGCTCGTGCTGCAGAACCCAGGGATCCTGGGTTCAATCCCTACCCCTGCCCGGTTCGATCTTTATAAGCATCGTATCAGTGTGCGGTCGTGCATTACTACTGGGTGATGCACATTAAAGACCCCAGGTTTGCGGCTGTACTGCACTGGCTAACTTTCTCATCTGCAAACGGGAGACAAGTCGACCGTTGAGGCGAGACGAAGTTCTAAGCAGTATAAACATACACACACTCTAATTTTTAAAATGTACCGAAAGGTGACCTCCGACGGTTGATTTTAAAGAAATATTAAGGCTCTTTCAGACTGCCCCAGTTTCTTACTTTAAGTTACGTTACGTATAAGTCACCGAAACATTCGTGTCTCGAATGTCGCGTGTCATGCTTTCTCCTTGAACTGGTAGCCTCGCTTATAATGAAGCACATAGGTCCCGGTGACTTCAACGTAATATTTCGCAACGTAACATAACGTAAGAAAATGGGGCAGTGTGAACGAGCCTTTATGCTTTCGTAATCGGTCGCTCAGACATCGTCCAGTTTGTCCGACATAGCATCTTCCATAGGAAAGATGAATACTATACGCAACGTCCGACGAACAAAAAACAAAAGTGTTCGCATGTTTTTTGTGGCACGTGTGTTTTGATGAACTTTCCGCTTTTGCGTAAAGCTTAGAACAGATCTGTCGAATTTTTTTAGAAACTGAAATTACTAGGGGTACACCATACCCACTGGCCACCTGTTTTCAGATTATGTGATATTTTGTGTTGATGTGGTATAACCACCACCCGTTTTTCGTCAACATTTCGCCTAATCTGTTCACCCCCTTTTACTGTTTTTTTTTTTTTAACCAGCGTTCCTGTTATCTTTATTCCCCATGGTGCCGGTGTCCCCTGTCATAAGTCTTTCTTCCCCTTTCTTTTCTGCACTTCTTATATTTGAGTTGACTAAGCACCTGTCTGTGTTCTGTGCTCCTTCCTCCTTTGTCCTTGTCTCTTCGTACGCGATTTTTCATCCTGTTCGATCAAGCAACCGAGCAGCCGACAGAGGCACCGTTATATGGTATGGTTTCAAGCGGCAGAAGACTCGAATGTATTTCAAACCGAAACTCAGTCGTAATCACGTGATGGAAACTCATGTAAATAATATAAGAGCGTGAATAAGTGATATATTTGTTTTTATTATTATCAATTTGTTGTTTGAATATTAAATCAAGTTGAATATCTGTTTCACTTTATATATCACTTACGATGGCGTTTTGTTGACTCTGGTTCCCACGTGGTGTCGTATGGTCGTTTCAAAATATCCGAAACATATGAATTTGAAACGCGAGCTGTAAATTCCAGACGCAAAACTTAGAAAACATCATCTTTGGGCTTTAATGAATATAAAAAAATTAAGATGAGGTTGATACATGTTTTTGTCATGACCGTTTTAAGTCATAGTTTTAGATAATTTGTTTTGCGCTTTTATTCTCGTGCATCGAACGTCTCCAGTTTGCTCGCTCGGCTAGGTCCCGGGTGCTGGATCGGTTCTGTTCACAAATCATCGTGGAACCAAAAGCAGCCGCAGTTCCAGTATGGCTTACCTGACATCACCAATTTCGAGAACAAGCTTACAGGAAGATGTGCCTTCTGGTTATCCGTACCACAAGCCTCCCGCCACAGTCACGGTCATCCGAAGAAGCCACGCATCTGCAGAGATTATTGACTACGGAGACCTCTACGGTGACGGGCCCTTCCAGTGGATGACGCTTTTGATCGGCGTCCTCTCTCTCGTAGTCTTGCAATGTCACACGCTGCTGCTCAAAGTCATTTCTGTAGACATCGACTACTGGTGCAAGCCTTACGCAGAGTTCTCCGACCCGTCGAATTCAAACTGGACGAACGTCAGCATTCCAGTGGATGCAAACGCCATGTTTGTTAGATGCACAATTCGCAGCGACCCCGCCAACCTTGCATACAGTGATCCTGTGCCTTGCGAAGCTTGGGACTATGACAAAGACAAACGTGACTACACCATCATAAGCCACTGGAACCTGGTCTGCCAAAGACGCTGGTTGCTACAGCTACTAAATGTTGGGTACATGAGCGCAGCGCTTTTTGCCATTCCGATTGGGTGCATTTCAGCTGAAAGAATCGGTCGAAAGAAGACCATCTGCACCATCATCGTCGTCCTCCTCGTAGCTGGATTTGGAAGCTGCTTTGCGCCGTATTTATCCCTATACATAGCCGGGAGATGGATTGTTTCTGGCTGTGTGAGCGCGATACATCTAGTTGTATTCATTCTTATGATTGAAGTCTCATCTTCAGAGACCCGGGCATTTTACTGTACTATTTTGGAAGCTTTAGGCATCATTATTACGCAAGGTATTTTTGTTCTTCTTCAATCCATTCACCCAAACTGGTTCGAGTGGCAAGTGATTATCATGGTACCGACGTCGCTTCTTGTGGGAGCCTTTTGCATGCTTAACGACTCCACCATTTGGCTCCTGGACACAAACAAATGGCAAGAAGCTGAAAACATCGTCCTTAGAGCTGCCAGAATTAACTTATTTCCAAAGACCTTGGCTATAAAAATCTTGACCAAGACGAAGGCTCAGAATCAGGTCCACGGAGTAAGGGCAGGAGTTTCCGCTTTGACCCGTTCGCGTGAACATAGAACCCCTATTATGATAACCTTTTTCATGTCCTTTACAATTATGTTCGCCGTTCACGTTATCTCACTTGGCTCGATTATTCAAGAAGAGGCATGGGCAAATGTCTCAAGGTTGTTCCTTTTAGGGCCGACATTCGTGTTCATCTTCTTCCGCATGAGCATAAATGGCAGAAAGCACATGCTAACTCTGATTCTCACCTTGCTCGGTGGAATCAGCTGTGTACTCAGCCTATCTTACGACTCCAATATTCATGTAGTGAACAACACTCTTCTTGTCATAGCAAATATATGTTCCAACGCGGCGTTAATAGTCAGCTACATTTATATTGTCGAGACTTTTGCCACAGTCTTTCGGAAAATTGTATTTTGTGGGGCCTACATCTTCGGCCGAATTGGCGCAGTTTTTGCGACCACAGTCACTAGCCTTAATGACTTTACCAGATACGACATCCTCTTAGCTGGGTTGGGTGCTCTGCTCATCATGACCGTGCTGGCAGTGTGGAGATTACCGGAGGGCAATAACGTAGTCAATATCCCTCAGACGACAAGTCCTGCTTCTTTAAAGAAGGATCGTCACGGTTTCCCGGTGCGTCCTAAGTCTTTTAGTTCAAGCAGTCCAAAGATCAGACTGGAAAGCCGGCTCGACAGAAACTCAATACAAACCTCTCTAAAAACATATTCCAAAGAAGCCGTTCATACGTTAGTCTCTACGGTCAGCGATCAAGATGCTGCTACGGGAGGGCTCCATTCGACAACAGAAATTGACGACGAACATTAAACTAATACATGTTATGAGCTTATATATTTGATATGCATGTCGATTAATTGAAAATCAAACGAGGGGATACAAAACTTGCGCTGCCCTTGCAAAAAATTATCAATGAGCTTAAATTGAGTTTTCAGTGTATTCTATAAGAATGCATTAAAAACTAAATTAATAAAGTTTGTAAAGGTGCAGAATGTATTTGAAAAAAAGGAATATATATTGCGTAGCTCATGCTTACTATTAAAGGAGAGAACTTAGATTCAAATACATAAAACGAATCTCTTCAACGGACACTAAAGAGAATATCAATTTTGCAGTTGACGAATACCGATGGTACCCTCTCAAAGCCGCTCAAAACAGACAGGCCTCGCAACGTCAGAAACTAACAGAAACTACGCTGCAACAAAGTTTTTAGGTAGGGTTGAATGGACTGCTTACGCATTAGTATATGCAAGCTTTTGCTTATAAATAGGGCATATTTCTTCTTAAGCAATACGCTTTTTCATGGCGCAAGATAGTGCAACTAAATAAGCTACGCTTCAGAGTAACGACACTTGACCATATTGTGTCTTGACGTCATTGTTGCCAGTTATCTGAAGCTTTATCTGAAATCACAGGAAACACTTTTCCGCCCTGTTGTGTCCCGGGCTATGGGGACACTGTGGAGCGAACAACCAGTCTGGTCCGAGCGTTCTGATAGACTGTTCTTTTTATTAGATCGAGCCAATAGAAGAAAAGAAATATGAAGAAGAGAAGAATGATGATAGCATCAAACTATTTACAGCACTGTGAAGAAGAGGAAGTAGAAATCGAAACTAGGTGAACACAACATTCTCCCCCCTCCCCTTGAATTTGGAAAATAAGATTGAAGCATTGAATATAGTGAACAGAGATAACGAAGGAGAGAACAACATTTCAAGGAAATTACAAATTATACCGGATCACTATACAGTACAAAACGCATGTGAACAACAACAATTACACATATATACAACTGGCATTTTTTTTCAATGTACAATGCTAAGTTCGTGACGTTGAAACAAAGAACAATTTCGAAATCATCGCTCAAGGTAACACGACCCATTTTCGGACTTATGTACAGCACATTCATTCCAATTCTACAAGTTTAGTTATTCCTGGCCAGGACTACAGACGTTAGCACATACTACTACATGTACTCATTTTTACCCACTCACACATACAAGTTTCATAAGGTAAACTATGACAGTTCCGTTATATATACAAAGTTCTACTGAATCGTTCAGGTGGTCGCCGGTTGCGCTGAGACCGTCGCAGTCTTGGTGCTTAGGGCGGTGCTGCTGTTGGATTTGGTTCCGCTGTCCCTGGTCTCAACCGAGGTGTCGGAGCGACAGCTGTTGGCTGCCAGTCATGATGACTGCACATCGCCCTTTCTTTGTCGTTGGTTTTGTTTTGGAGGAGACCTTTAGGCAGTCACCTCCGGCTCTGGACTGGTTGATAGCTTGGAGGCATTCCATATCTTGCCGTCCTCAAGTCGGTAGGTCCACCTTCCGACCTGCTGGGTTATGCGCGATGGAGGACTGAAAGCTGGACTTTCCTTGGGCACTTTTCCGGGCTTTTTCACTCTGACGAGGACTCCCACTCTGAAGCGCGGTGTCCTAGCCGCCCGTCTTCCATCGGTATATCTCCTGCAGCGATCTTGTCTCTGCTGCACACGCTCACGCAGTCGCTGCATCTCCTCAAATGGGTTCTTGATGAACTTTGTGTGGGAAAGACCCAAAATGTGCACCCTGTGTCTTGGCTTTCGACCGTGGAGCAGAAGAGCAGGAGACAACCTGGTGGTGGAGTGCGGTGTACAGCGGTAGACGAAAAGGTAGTCGAGGACTGCAGCGTGCAGTGCGCGGTTCTCGAGTACTGCACACTGTATGTAGGACTTGAGGGTTCGGTTGAATCTTTCCACCTGCCCATTGGTTGAGCTGTGAAGATCGCATGATGAGCAATGCAAGCTTCACAGCCCAGCATAGGTGGAAACGTGCCGTCATAGCTCGGAGAGGTTCATCAGTAGATGAACCCTCGCCCAGCTATGACGGATATACCTTCTCATTGATGGAACCTCAATTGTCAAGCTGCACTTGCTGCAGTTTTTGCCCCAGCCACTATATTTTATTATAATAATAATAATATAATAATAATCTTTATTTCCATTTAAAGAAATCGTGGAGCAAAAGGGAAAAAGCTTCAACAAGAAGCTTGACTGGTCCTCAGCCCCATCGGCAGCCATTGAACAAACAGTTTTCGTGCAATGAAAAAAAAAATCATATGCAAAAAATTATACATTATCATATGGGATAACAGAAACAAGACACAGAACGTTTAAATATGTAAAAATATGTTACGAAACTCTTTAGGAGATATCGTTTCTATATTTCTATTTTCTTCTTCAAAGTTGTTTAGAAGCTTTGGAATTAAATACCGAAGCATTTGCAGCCCATAATTTGACCTGCATGTGGGAACCTTCCTATATTCATTATAGCCGGTCAAATAAACCGTATTATTTTTTTCTAATCTAACCATCTCGTTTAAAAGAACACTTTCTTTTTTTATTTCATGCTTAATGGTGAGTAAAAGTCTATATTCAGATAGCTTATGAATTTTTAATATTTCCAGATTACTAAACAAATTCTCAGTGTGAGAGTCATAAGGCGCGTTGAAGATGGCTCTTAACATTTTTTTAAGCAGATAAATTTTGTTCAGGTTGAATGCCGTTGTTGTGCCCCAGACAAGGTTACAATAACTCAGGAGTGAGTCAAACAGAACATGGTAAATAATTATTTTCATGCGAACTGGTAGAAATTGGCTGTGGCGATACGTTAAACCAACAACACGTGACAATTTGGAAACCAAATAATTTACATGGCTGTCCCATGACATATTTTCAGAAAAAAAGACACGTAGTGTTTTAAATTTTTCACGATCTCCATCGGACTTGAGCTAAATACTATAGGCCTTGGCATAAAAATTTGTATATTTTTCGAACGAAAGAAAATGGCTTTTGTCTTTTCAGTGTTAATACTTAGTCCATTTTCCTTTGCCCACGTCGCCAACCTTGACGAAGTAAAATTAACAGCATCCACAATTTCATCGCTATTTAAAGAGGAAATAAATATACTAGTGTCGTCTGCATAAATTACAAATTTAGCAACAGGGTCTATATTCACAATATCTTTTATATACAGGTTAAAAAGAAGGGGCCCTAAAATACTTCCTTGTGGAACCCCTGAAATAATACGCTTTATATCGGAGGAATGTCCACTAATGTTAATATATTGGAAGCGGTGACTCAGGTATGAATTTAGGAGTGATAACGGCAAGCCTCGGATACCATAGTAATTAAGTTTACAAAGCAGAATGTTATGCTCCACGAAGTCAAAGGCTTTAGTAAAATCTACGAACTCGCCTGCAACCGTTCTTTTTTCTTCGAAATTTTGGACTATATATTCTTTCCGGGACAATAGAGCTGAGTCCGTGGAAGGATTTTTTCTGAAACCAAACTGCGAAGATGAAAGTAAATCGTGCTTATTCGCAAATTGTACGAGATGGGACTGTATTACCTTTTCGAGGCGTTTAGAAAATAAGAGAAGAATTGAAATCGGTCGATAACTACTGAAATTATTTTTATCTCCTTTCTTGTGAAGGACAGATACTTTCGCAACCTGCATGGCTGTAGGAAATACTCTAGACGAAAAACAAAGATTAAAAATATGGGTTACGTATGGCACCATTATATCTAATAACGAACTTTAGTGGGCGTATTTGTAGATCATCGCAATCGCAGCTAGAGCTGTTTCTTTAATTGCATAAATGTAAAAAAAACATCAGCATCTGTGACAGGATCAAGAAACATGGAATGACTATTTCTGACTTCAATGTATCTGCAAGAATCAGTATTA
>JAZHYW010012420.1:0-205063 GCA_037355805.1 Ixodes ricinus
ACCCAATGTCGTGCGAACGTTCCCTGGGTGTTCTGAATGTTGAAGGAACGTTAAAACAACATTCGGAACGTTCTAGAAACGTTCGTATGCGAACATTCCCTACAAAGTAAGCTGCTCAACATTCTAGGAACGTTCGTTGGCGAACATTCGTACGCACAATGTTCTCGGAACATTCGCCTTCGAACATTCATATGCGCAACGTTCTTTGAATGTTCGCTTGCCAACATTCCTAGAATATTCGCAGGTGAAGCCAACTTTACGGAGCTCTCACGCAGCCTGTGGTTCGAAACACCATCCACTATCTTTGTGCCAAAAATATGCAAATTAAGTGGAGTTTCTGGAAACTTAGCATAAGGGATCAGTTTTATCTTGTATGAGTCTACCGAGGAATGTGATATAAGGTGTGGGAAAAAAGCAATGGTTTTCAAAACTTGATAATAAACTTGGCACTCACTGCGTATGTAGATGTGCAGTTTTGAATAGACCCGATTTTTATCATGTGAGGCTCAAAACTTTGAAAAACGGCTATATCCTACAGTCGAATGTGGGATGCCATGTGTATCTGTTATTAAGCTCGGAGTGAGTAATCGGTTTTGTATGCAGCACCTTTCGGATGAAAGAACTTGACAAGTGTCAGATAGAGTAAATTGTCGTTAGTGCGTGCTTAGGCTAGTGTGCCAGGAAAGCGGGAATCTTGTTCCTGCGCCTTGTAAAATATCTTTCGATTAAAAATATTAATCGCCCTGTGAGGAGCTTTACCACATCCATATATGTAGTATAGCACATTGGTGCTGTGGCGAGATGTTTCGGTGGCGCCCTCGTTTGGTTACCTTTTCGTGACGTCATTACCTTGTGAACAACAAGTTCGATGGTGTTTCGTGGAAGCCTGAAATCATAGCGCTCTGACATTCCTCTTACTTCCGTCGATGATACATCCTTTTCTGACGTCATAGTCTGCATTCGGCCAATTGTGGTTTTTCTTCTTTTCTTCAGAATAGATACCTGCAACTACCATAAGCATTATTCCATGAATGTTGATTTACTGTTCTGAGAATGTTCTGCAAACATTAGTCTGCTTTTCGAAACATTCTTAGAATGTTGTGAATGTTTATTCAATGTTCTTTCAACGTTCTCCAAACGTTTCGTGGAGAATGTTCCCCAGATGTGATGGATAAGTCTCTACGCTACGTTCTAAGAGCGTTCTGAGAACGTTCCCAGATACATTCGCAAACGTTCCGAGAACGTTGCAAATGTTCTTGCTAATGTTCTTGGAATGTTCTTAGAATGTTTTTGTGCTACTTGGGGCCGATGCAGAAGCAGCAGCTACGCTCGAGTGCCGATGGTAGTGGCTGGCTCTTGCGAGGAGGGCACGTTCCATGTTCGTGGCCTCCGTGACGAAATCTTCGACAGTCGATGGGGTTCCGAACAAGACCACCGAAGATGTCGTCCTTTACACCTCGCATTAGTATCCGCAGCTTCTTTTCGTCGGTGGCTTGAGGGTCGGCGCGAGAGACTAGGCGCAAAACATCCTCGACGAAGCTGGTGATGCTTTCATTCGGGCCTTGGGTCCTTGTTCGAAGGATATCTTCGGCCCTCTCGCGTCGGTGTTGGCAGGCAAACGTCTTCTTCAGTTCTTGCTTGCACACCTCCCACGACGTCAAAGAAGCCTCGTGGTTTTCCAGCCAGTGCCTCGCAGTCCCTTCCAGCGAAAAGTAAAGGTTCTGCAAGCAGTGCTCAGCTGACCAGCCATTATGGCGGGCCACACGTTCATAGTGTTGCAGCCAGTCCTCGATGTCCTCGTGGGCGTCTCCGTGGAAAGGCGTCGGAGTTCTGGGGGCCACGGGCAGGTATACGACGGCAGGAGCGGCCGGGGTCTGGGCCTGGTCGGCCATTGTCGTCGTCCTTGTTTGCCTGGTCCTAGGTGGCAAGGGTCCTAACTCCGGGGTAGGCCAAGGTTCCGGCGACTTGATCGGAGCTCGGTCTGGTCTTCGTTGGGTTCTTGGGGGCTTGTGTTCGGACTTGCGCTGTCGGAACTCGGAGGGGTACGCGGCAGGGGCATGCGTTACCCAGCACCTCCACCAAAATGTCACGAATGGCAAGTGATGAGGCGGCGAATGACTGAGTAAACTGAAGGTTTAATGGGGCGAACTTGTGCCCAAAAATAAAGGGAAAAAGAAAGATAACAACAGAGCGTCGCGGGCGTCGAAAGCGGCGAAGCAGCAGGATCGAACGCTGAGGCGAAAACTGACTCCGGCTCGCCACGCGGAGCCCCTTATGTACACGCGTGGGCTTCTGGAATAATCGGCGTGGAAGGTTCGACGCGTAGAACATTCGGGCCTAGAATAAACAACAATGTTCTCGAATCCACCAGAACATAAACTGGAAGCATAAATAAAATCCGCGGAACTCCCAGGAATCGAACCCTGGGCCTCCGCACGAAAGTCAAGCGCGGTAACCACTCGGCCACGCACGCACTTGCTCGCTGACGCGCGTGGCAATATCACGTGAAATTCAGGTGCTGCTCAGTGGCGCCGCCCAGCGTGGTTCTCGCCGCTCATGTGGACTGTGATTCTCGTAAGCATGGAAATGCTGTCTAGAATGGAATGAACCGTATTCGTGTACGCAAAGGTGGCGTGAAGTTACTATTCGCGAAAATTGTGCTAAAATGAAAATTAAAAGAACTCCGCAACCACCAAGTCAAACATCATCAGGTTGCAATGACAGGCGTATAAAAGAAACAGATACACTCTCCATCCTCAAACAAAGGATAGTTGCTTGAAGATGAAATAGTGCATAAAATACAGGATTACATCATAAAACTGAAAATTATAAATAAAGCGTCATAAAGTTACCCACCCACCCCCATCCAAAAAAAATCGTGCCTTAGTTCGACGTAGTGCATTGGTGAAGTTAAATAAAAACAGAAAGAAAAAAAAGCATAGAGACGGACAGAACAGCCCCTCTTTCGGTGCTGTTCTATCCCCGATTTTTTTTTTTTACTGTTGGTGTTTAATTATTCATCCACGAGCGCAGATGGGAAAAGGCAGCATACGAGTTTATAAAAGATTATATAAGAATTATATAAGATATTTTTTATACATTTTTGATTTTGCACAGCTTTCATCAGCGGTAAATTAACACGCCTCCCACAACAGCATTTATATTTTCATTCTTTTACTAATTTTTAACCTATTTAACATTTTTCTGAGATATAATAAAATGGACGTCTTCACCACCTCTTCTGCGAGAACAAATTGCACGCCAACCATTGATAAGTGTACCGGCTCTGTCGTATATCGGAGCTCAACACCTGCTCCCTAAAACTGTGTAATACCAGACACGAAGAGCAGTGTGTCAAGAAGCATGTCTAAACTCAAACTTTAACTTTAGACGATCGACTTCTCGCTTGCGACAAATCGGCAGCATGATTGGTACACCGAGAGTAGCCCGAGCTGGCGCAACGGCTTCGCGCTGTCCGAAGCTGATTGGTTGAACCAATCAGCTGAAACGATGATATAAAAAGTTCACTGAAGCCATTGTGAACAGCAAGCAGGTGTGACTGCGTCAAATGTCGACTGCTGCTAGAATATGCACTATTCTGCCTAATTTTATTAGCGCTTCTCTTCGGACAGAGGTCGTTGAGAGATACACCCGTACGAAACTGTCAGATATGGCCCTGATATATTTTATATACGGCCATATATGATAATATCAGGAGTCAGATATGGCAATATACCGCTGGGTGTTTTCATCTCAAATCGGGCAGGCTAATGGTGTCTAATTTTTAATTTAATTTACCGAAAAAAATATATGTTTTGGGGGCATTTCTCAAATGAAGAAGGGCGCAAACCGCATGTTACCCAGATTTTTTGTTCTCGAGTTACGAAGCGTACAAGCCGCAATGGCAGAAACTGGTGTTTTTGCCTACCGTCGCAGGTCGCGTGTTTGACAACCTCTGCTGGCGCTAGTGTTTTTTATACATCCTTTTAACTTTTTCCCTTCATTTAATAGGTTTTATAAAGATACCTTGACGTATTCAGATATTTTTACGAATTTGATTGTTTTCTAAATAAAATGTTAAACTCGTCACTCCGGTCGCTTTTTGGTCAACTTTGACAGGTCATTACTTTGTCTGCACTTAAGGTAAATTTTCTTTCTTTGGCTCTACAGAAAGCCCAAAGAAGCTGGTGATAAAGCAGAACACAGCACCTGCCTGGAGCCCAAGGCCACACATAGCATTCACTGCACTTTCAACCTTGGGTACAAGTGACAAAACCGCTCGTTATGGTCGTTGATGCCCCATAAAATAAGCCTTTTGTATGTGCACTCCCGTTTTGGCCTTTCCTTCTCTACTTTTTCTCTCTCCTTAAGCTGAAAGCGTGGAAGAGGGTGCGCGTGGTTTGACGGATGACGCATTAGCTGTTGGCAATCTCGGAATGCGTTCTGCTTGTGCCGAACCTAGTTTGGCGTGTGTTGCGCCCTGCGTGGCTGCTGCGGATTTCTGCTTCTGCAAACGATTTCTTCAAAGAAGCCCAAAAAATTTTTGTTATGCGTTTAGTGTTCGGTTCTGCAAATGACAGCTTGTGCTACATCGTGTTGAATCTTCACGGACACCTTCCTTCTCGTTTTTGTGTTTGGGTGGTGGTTCTGCCGTGGCCGTGTCGATATCTATCTCGGATTACACCTTTCAGGTCCCGTCACGTCAACGTAAGTGCGCTGCCACCTACTTCGCACCAATTGATCGTTTTTCTAAAGATACTCTTCCAGATTACCTCTAGAATTAGGCCGTGCCTATCTCCTGGCAGCCGGGAGAATAATTTCTCCGAAATTCTAAAATCATGTCACAACTGCAGGTAGAATACCGATTTTTTTATTCTCCCTGCGTTTCGTGATAACACGTTCCACGGCCACCTTCTCGTGATGCACGTTTCATGGACACACGTTTCGTCGACATTAACGTTTCATCGACATTCGTTAAGCGAATGTCGATAATCCTGCTTTCCCTAGGCATTACGTTGAGCGAAATCAGGAGTGGCGTAAAGCGCAGCTCATGTAAAAATTAATAAAAGTTGGTACATGCTCAATATCCAATTGGTATTTTCTTATACAGATGCGAAGTCACTTTTGGTAGTTATTTGTTCTTCTTTATTCTTGCAGATTTGTTTTAAAAAAAGCCGTGAAAGCTACACTTATGCGGTTTGTGCGAGTGAGTTATACGCCCAGGGGACATTATGCGGGTGGCTAATCTTGCGATAAGTCGGCTAATTAATTAAAATTCACTAATTAACTTTTAATTAGTGAAAATAGACATATGGTTTCAATTAGAAACTTGCTGAGCGTGGTCCAAAACCCCTAAATCAGTAATTTTTAGAAAGACTTTGAGCGGGTGTGAAGCGCAGTAGTGCGCTGAAGTTACCACTCGTGGAGCAGGTACAAGGCTGGAGCTAGATAAGATACGGAAAAATTGCGCGGGCGCCTTACCGAAACCGCTAGCCTTTTACCTGCTTCACGAGTGGTAACTTTAGTGCACTACTACGCTTCTCACGCGCTGAAAGTCTTTCTGAAAATGACTGATTTAGGGTTTTGGACGATGCTCAGCAAGTTTCTAATTGGAACCATATGTCTATTTTCACTAATTGTAGTTCAGCGTGTAGTGTGGTTCAGTAGTGAATTTCAATTAATTAGCCGACCTTTCGTAAAGATTAGCCACCCACATAATGTCCCCCTGTGCGTATAACTCACTCGCACAAACCGGATAAGTGTAGCTTTCATGGCTTTACAAATCTGCAAGACTAAAAAAAAAACACCCTGTGTATAATGGTTGCTTTATCTGATTGGTACATATCTGGCCTGATACGGGAGGCAGGTATACCCCTACTTGGCTGACCCAGATATGGATATATTAAAACATTGGGCATATCTGGCCAGCTATGCCTTATCTAAACGGACGTGCTTTATATGGCCAGATCTGCCCAAATTTTTATATAACCATATATATTTTTATACGAGTCCAGATATGCCATTTTCGCAAGGGCAGGGCCGGCTTGAATCTGCGATTGCCACTCGTGAAGCTGTGTTAGCTACAGAATGATGTTGCCAGTTGAGAATACCCTTCTGGAACACGGCCAGCGTTAAATTAAAATTCAAAAACTCCGCGAAAAAGTTGTATTGCTATGAAATATTTTGGCTAGCAATTGAAAGCAGTTGATGCGGTCTGCCAATTTCCAACCAAACCGAAGACTATAAAAAAAATCGGCGGAGTTTTTCTTTAAGTTAGAGGCCGATAAACGAAGCAGCGGAAGTTTTTCCGAGCGGATGAAGTCAACCAACACTTTCTCAAGGCGGTTTCGGATTTATAAGATGAAGCACACCTCGGCCTTTCGCCAGGACAAGACGTTCTTTGTCTCCCGTAGTCGGGTCGATTCCAGCCGGGTCGGCCACGGTCGGAGAGTCAGCGGGCCCGGGCCGGGCCTTAAAAAGTGGGCCCTGTGCAGTGCCTCTACTGCACCTAAAGGGGTTAAACGCACTAGGAGAGAGCATGATATAAGCCCCGTACCTTCCGCAAGCAATCATCGAGAAAGAAAGAGTAAACAGACGACCTGGTTGATGTTACACAATTGAAAAAACCGGAGATGACGGACGAAGGGAACAAACACAAAACGTCTTAATTTTTGTTTTGTGTTTGTCCGTTTCTTCGTCCGTCGTCTCCGATTTTTTCAAATATGTGTAATCATCGAGAGTTCAACATGCTGCGGGAAAGCCGCCTCCCTGTATAGACGTAGTGATGCGGTCTCCGATATCGTTTCTGATGACAATAAAATATCCCTCCCAGCGTTTCTTTTTCTTTTCTTTTTTTGAGTTGACAAAGCATTATTTTGTGATACAAGTTTGACAAGGCCAAATTTGGGGAATGTAAATCGAAGAGCGGGAGCTGTGCTTTCTTGGGTAAGTACCAGAAAAAATACTTTAAGTGCAAGTTTTCTAAGCCTACATGAAGTAGTACTTTAGGTACAATGTACTTAAAGTACTCCCCACTACTGGGTGAGGGTGTTGGCAAGGAGGAAAGCTGATGTACAATGGTTTGAGTTACTTTCAGTATCCAGAGGCTTTAGCTATGATTAGCGAGTGTGCAACGTCATACCTAGAGCTCCAGCGCAGGCTCCAGTGTTCTGCGTTGAAGAAGACGTGCCGGTGATATGTGGTTTCGAGTGCAGGCGCGTTCGACTCGACGGTGATTAAGAGCGCCCGTCTCACTGGGATATCATACGGGGCAGCTGAAACTACCTCTCGGTCACCGTCATCGTTTTCACGCTGATATACGTGATCCCTTCGGCGTCTGCTTTCACCTACGCTGGTCCGCTGCGGCCGGATGACAGTTGCCTGATGTTTCCACCTCCTTATTCGGTGGCTACTTGACAGCTGCCAAGATGCTGAGCTCGCGCGAGGCTTTCGTCTCTCGTTAGCAAGGCGTAACGGAAGAAAGAAAAATTGAGTTATTTCTATGAGGTGACTTGTTTCCGTTTAGAGAGAATATTCGTGTTCGAGCCGGCAGAACTGCGGTGTGGAAATCACAGAAGATGTATTCGAAATAACCGGGTTGTCAAACCCTTCGCGAAATGATTGGAACACCAAAAATAAACAAATGGTACTTAGCGCGCGCGTTCATTATCGCCTGGTTTTAGTGATGTATACTTGGAATCTTTTCTGTAGAGATCGCGAACGCGATTACGTCGACGCCTCTTGCTTCGCACTTCGGCTTTCTTATCATCTCATGGCGCGATCTCCTGGGCTGTGCAGCGATAATAAGATTCTCAAGACTGGCTCCAGCCTGCCCTTCTAAGGCTGTCGTTAACTCATATACCTACTAATTCGTGTTCCAATTGTTTAGCTAAACATCTGTGCGCGTTGTGATGACAGAGTGATTTGACTACGTTTGACTCAGGGCTGGGCAGTATCACGATAGAAATGTATCGCGATAGTATCTTAGATATACTCTCGAGTATCTGTATCTCTGTATCGAGATACATTTGAAAAATGTATTTGTGTCTCAGTAGTGAAATACATTTACAATGTATCCCTTGTATCACGATACTTTGCCAAACTGAGGTATCTCGTTACATTTGTTTGCCGTTTTTTACGATAAATTTAAAAGATAAAAAGAAAGCCGTTTGGTGCGCACCAAACAGCTTTTTGAAGCACCTTGCGCAAGGTGCTTCAGAATTTATATGAACGCGCACTATAACATGATCCATCGAAGACACAAGCAAGAAAAAACCGGTTTAAAGTAGGTTACTTACAAGAATAACAGAATAAGCTCATCTCACAAAGCCCTCCACCCTTTCGAATTTAGCAGAGTAAACGCTGTAAAGGAGTTGAGTGGAGAGAAGTTACGGCTATGTTGCCAAATCTCCCACATTATGGGTGACACAGAAGCAGATAAGACGACAGTTTGAGATGCGCCCTTGCGGCAAAACAGGGTTCATTTTGTGCAGACGCCTTTCGTCAAGCAAGGCACGCAGTCTTTACCGTTCTGTAACTATGTGGTTCACGAGAGGTGACATGTTTTTTGAGCGGCATTAATAATAAATAAAGAGTTCGAGGTAAGGAAAAGTCCATAAAATGACACAAGAGTAGCACAAGCATAAATTTCCATTTGTATTCGCCGCGAACAGTACCCTCCCCATGTAGCACCTTTCGGGAACAAATGTAGTATTTCTATAGATATCTGTATCTGTATTCCCGAATACTTTTTCGTCGTGTTTGCAGAAGTATCACAGGGATATTCCTTTGCATAAAAGACAAATGTATCTCAGTATTTGTATTCCCGAATACTTATTGGGGTATTTCTGCCCAGTCCTGGTTTGACTATGTGCCTTACGTCCGGATACTATACTCTGGTTAATATAGCAAGCAACCGATGCAAACGAAAAGTCGTATAGGATTTTAATCGTACAAGTAAAGGCGTTCATTCATTTCTTTTGTGGGCGGTAGCCGACAATGTTATTCGATCCACTGATCACTGTTGTATTGTCTTGCACCGATGAACGTGTGCTCACCAATTTCATCCTTTTGGGCCAAGTATACCTCGGAGACGGCTAAAGTGTGCAATAATGGAGCCAACTGACATCTCGGTGAATAAGCACTCGATGTTCCCAGTGTCGACATTTCGCCCTCCTTTACGTATTGAAACGCTCTAGATCGAGCGCGAAATTTGAGCTCATTCCTTCCATGCCACCGAGTTCCCTGCGCTCAAACGCTTATCCGCTCTAAAAGAGAATGGGAATATCAGCCGCGTCTGCGTCCTGAGAAATCAAAATGAGTGACAGGCACTTTTATACACGGAGTAGTTCGCGAAAATTAACAACGCTCGTATAGTTTTTGAACACAAAAATTCGATCTCAGCGGGGGTAACTGAACGTGTGAAACGTCATACTCGCTCAATGCACCTGAACACATCGCATTATGAGACTAAATGTCTTTTATTCGCTTAAATGGTCACTTTCAATAAGGTTTATTCCAAAACCATAGTGATTGGCATTCCGCGTTCTCTACGGAAAAGTTGGTGCTCTGACTTCCTCCTTTTATTTTTATTTTTTTAGATTGTGGGTTTGCACATTGTTGACATCTAACACAAAACTGTAGGTCCGCGAGTAAACGTTTTATTTCATAAGATCCAGCATAAAGAAAGATGGCTTGCACAGTGGAAGGACAGTCAGAGAGATGTAAATGTCCTGTAAAATGATAATGAACCCTAACAAAAAAAAAACTATAAACTGGATTATGGAACACAAAATCTTACTGGATTTCTTGCTGGAAACCTGATATCCAGTTTGAAGAAAATGGTCTGCAAACTGGATTTCAGGTTTCCAGCTAGAAATCCAGTGAGAGTTTTTGTTTCATAATCCAGTTTATACTCGTTTTTCGGTAAGGAACTCAAATTTGGAGCTCACAAAACAAGACTGGAGTGATAGGCGGGACGCTGCAAAACCCAAAAACATCACTCATACAGCGATAACGGTTGGCCGTATTTTGGGAAAAGAAGTGCGCGATTGAACACGGCCAGCGAGGCCGACGAGACATGTCACATCAGGATTCTCATTCCCTCTCCCCTTCGCTTCATCCCCTCGAGCCAACACCTCCTAGAAACTAAGGCCGTAGCGCTCTTCTCGTGACGTCGCAAATGAAGGCCATCAGGGGCGCGCGTCGAAGCGCCGAACCGAAGGCAACACGCGTGGATGGACCGTCGTAACAACGCGCTTTTAGTCACAGAAGCGTGTCTTATTAGCTAATATAAAGGCTGCACGTAGCAACTGGGCTAGGAAACATTTTATTGCACGGGCAAAAAAATACACCGCTAAATGATCGGCATGAAATGGGACGAGGTATGTGCATAAGACATCTACAAAAAAATGTGATTGTTTTAAGTCGAAAACATTGAGTCACGCAATTATTAAGGCGAAAGCCTTATATGTCCCATTACGCGAAAAGGCGGCGTCGGCGTTGTGCCCGAAAGATGGCCATAAAAATACGTCATCAAGCACGCGCCGCCCAAGGTCAAAGCGGACGCGCCTCAGAAATAAAGCACAAAGAAGAGCACAGGAACGCAGATGCTTCGTCACGGAAGCCGTGAAGCCGGCGGGGGCGCCGCGCCTGCGCAGTGGAGGAGCGTGATGTCACCGGCGGAGCGCCGTGTGAAAAGGTGCGCTTCGGACTTCATCTGTGCTCGTTGTGTGCTTCGTGAGATGGACTGTGGGGCGACCGCGCGGGACTAGAATGCTTTCGCATTCCTACACGTAAGCAGTCTTAAGTGTCCTCCTGTAATTTTTGCTCTAGGAGTGCATATTTTATACAGACTTAATTCGACAAAATGGAGAGACACGCTGTCATTAGGCACAAACAAAACGGATCACAGTAAAAATCAGGTAGACGTAGTCAACGCGGACACGGCTAGACAGGTGTCACTTACAATCATGTACGCGATGTTAACGCATGCTGTCACTGAACTCTTGCATTATACCCCGGCCACATGGCAAAATTATTGTGATTTCCATCTAATGACAATATGGGGTCGGCAAACCAGGTCGCGACGCTCGTATAGTCACTCAGGGTTGCCAGCTGATTCAATCCTCAGATATAATTTAATGCAAATATATTAACTTTTCCGCGTGGCAGGACTATTAAACTTACTTACTATATTTACAATCAACTAATCCACTTCTCTCTATGGGCTCAAGCTGCCTTGAACAAAATATAATTTATTTTTTATTCAATAATACTATTACTTTAATAGAACGAGGATTGTAGTATGAACACGTTGAAAGCAATAAGATAACATTAGTATAAGTAAACACATAAGCTCAAAGAACGCGATTTCAATAGCACATAGCATTGTTATTCATTTTCCAGCGAAAACTTGAATGTTACCACGGATATTTACAAGTGTCGACGCAATGGCACACGAATAACGACGAAGAACGAGACTCCATTCTATCACAAGATTAAAGCAACCGACTGCAGCAGTCAACTCGCGTCCTACATGACCAACAAAGCCCGTAAATAAGTTATTTCTCACCTGTCGATCGTATCCATACGTCCCGCATATCCGTCACGAAAACATTTGAACAGAGACTCCAAGCACTCTTTCTCCCTGTCGAGGAAGAGAAGTCTATCGATAATGGGCAAGTGTCATCGTTGACTAGTGGCCACACATGTCACTCACATGGTAGCAGGACCGCGGATCCACGTAAATGCCAGAGAGAACACAAAAGAACCGCACACAACAACAGCGGCAGAAGCGTGTGCGCTCCCTGCGGCGGTGACTGGATTTTTTTCGTTTCCCTTTTCTTCTGAAATGTCTCGGCTTTCCTTCTCGGGCAGTCAGCAGCTCACACACAACGTAAATTTACCAGAATCGGAGCCCGTATAGGGAAGAAAATGTCGCCGCCGGAGCCGGTACATTCCAAGTGTGTGTGTGTGTGTGTGGGGGGGGGGGGGGGGGAGGGAGGGAGGGGGAGCTGCGGAACGTCCCGCGGTTACCGTGATAATCATAAATATTAATTTGGTACTTTCAACCGTGATAACACGCTGTATATTACGTTTATATTATATAAATAATAAATTATACAAGACTACGCATTTAAAACGCATATTAATGCCGGATAAACACGCACGAACAAACCACGTGACCTGAGTGAGCAGACGACGCGGCCGGGGTGAATAAAACCTGAGCGGGCACCTTTTCACGACGTGGCCTCCCCTCTCCGGCCATTGTGACGTCATGACTCGGAACGCTACGGCCTTAGCTTCTGGGAGGTGTTGCTCGAGAAGGTGAACCGAAGCAAGGAGGAGAGAAGCAAGAGGGTCCCCGTCCTTCTCAACTTTTCCAGGAGAATCGTGACGTCAGAGTCCTCGCTTGATCGCGCCCTTCCTTTCCAAAAATACGGCCATCCGTTTGAGATATCGACGTATGCGCGATGTTTTGGAGTTTGTAGCGTCCCGTTCAACGCTTTTGTCGCCTTATTTTTCGAAATCCAAATTTCGGTTCAGCATCCTCTCAATGACTTCCCAAGATCCACCCCACCCCGCCCATGCGTGTGCTGAAGTTGACTCAATCCGCGCCACTAAACTTCCCGACTTCCAGCGAGACAACGTTTTCGCTGTTCGATCGCGGTACAATCGTATCTCGGTAATATGCACACCTTTGTTCTACAGAAAAATTCGGCAGTTTAATACTTTAGGTGCATGTTACGGATAAAAAAAATAAAAATAAGGGCGCGGGATGGCCGAAAAACACGCGTTTCGTGTAAGGCTCGTCAAATTATGAGGGGCTGGAGAAAACCAGCCTTCTGCGTTAAATTTTAAACTCTTTTTGTTCGCGCTCCGCCTGTAAAGCATGCGGGCAACGCACCATTTTCATTTTCTAAGAGAGAGCTGAAATGAATAAAAATAAGAACTGTCTTTCTACCTGCACCACCAAACGGTATGACAGGTTTAATCCAATAAAAATAAATAAATAGGCTCTAATATGACCAAAAAGGAAATTTTGATTTAAAAGTCAATTAACAAAGAAACACAGGGAAGCAACAAAACTACTCTATCGGGTACGGGCTTGTGTTTTGTCTGCGGGCTTTTATCGATCATAAATTCAGGGTAATAATGTCGTAGTTTAAAATATTGTCCATTTAGTTTTGTGCCTCTTGGTCTTGTGTTTTGGTTAAGACGACCACGAGGTGTTTTGGTTGGGACGACGACGATGGGGAAACGCCTCAGCACGCACCTCGTATCGCTGCGACGCAGCTAGTGTTCTTCCGCAGCATAAAGGCCGTCTGCTTTCATCGGCATCACCATGGCAACGAACGCCGAATGACCTTTTCGGACGGCGCGTGTATCACTGGAGACCTCCCCCCCCCCCCCCCCTCCCCATGTGAGGACATCAGACTGATGTCCTCACACGTATGCCATCTCCTGACGAAGCCGAGCCCCTCGGCGAGACTGTCGTAATACATACAATAAACTCCTAGCATAGCAACTCCGAAAGTACGAATCTTCGACTTATTATATATATATATATATATATATATATATATATATATATATATATATATATATATATATATATATATATATATATGTATTTATTATCTATTATATATATATAAAAGTGGCGAATGTTGACAGATGCTTCCGTTGATATATAGGCAAAAGTGAGGTGCGCGGATACAGCAGCCGTAGGATGATAAAAATAAAATTCTAATTTAATGGCGAAAAGAAGTCACGCAAGAAAAAAGGGTGAAGTGCCGAAAAAAGTTGTATTAGTTTACGGGAATAATGAAGACTAGGCACAAGAACGCTAGTTACGCGGGCAGTGGCACTGCCTTCCTGAAGAAGGCAGTGCCACTGCTGAAACATCGACGGACGTCAGGCCCCTTTCTTATTTATATTTTTTTTTTTTTATTCTTTATTTTATTTTTCATTTAACAATTTATTTTTGTAAGTTCTTGTGTTTTAACTTTGATTTTTATTCCGTCCTTTTTAAAAGTTTGTTTCCCGCGTAACTAGCGTTCTTGTGCCTAGTCTTCATTATTCCCGTAAACTAATACAACTTTTTTTCGGCACTTCACCCCTTTTTTCTTGCGTGACTTTTTTCGCCATTAAATTAGAATTTTATTTTTATCATCCTACGGCTGCTGTGTCCGCGCACCTTACTTTTGCCTATGTATATAGTAAACAAAACACATGGCCTCACGCGGTTTATTTAGCCAAGAATAGTATAGGATTTTAGTCTGCATACACACTTTGGAACGTACTTTCCTGTATAAAGCATAATACGGCTTGTACTACTTGTAGAGACTATCTTGTCAGGCTTCCGCTTGAAGCCTGACATATACTTGATTGCCTTCTAAATGACTAGGGGAGGTCCTGCCTTATCTTTTATGCATCACCGGTGCACATTTATTCCTATTTTTATTTATTATACATGCACTTTAAGCGCCGAAGCATTGTAGAGGGTAGTGCGAAAGGAAACATAGAAACAACGAAAGGCAAAACAGAGAGATGTAGCAAAGTATACAAACACTAAATATACGCAGTAGCTTGAAACAAGAAAAATTACTTTTTTTATTATTTATTATATAGAAGACTTCTTCCACAAACAAAGTAAAATAAACTAAGAAAATCCCGCAGAAGCATCACACAAAAAGGCGAACAAAGATTGACGGAATAGCAGACAATCTGATATCTGCGGGAAGGTGGTCCCATTCGTTTGACGTATGCGGGATGAATGAAGAAGGTCTTCGCTTCGCACAAAGTTGGTGCAAATTTATGCTGATGATCGACACGGAAAGAGTGATAATTAGACATTATAATGAGATGGTATCTTAAAGATGGATGATGGCAAATTTTATAAAATAGGCAAAGATGAAAAAACTTCCCAATTATTGATAAACAGGGTAGGACAGACTATATTTCATCACTGTAATGCTGACTGTTCGATTATAATTAGAAATAATGAAACGAACGGAATTATTTTGAACACGCTCAAGAGCCCTATTCAGGATGGCGTGGTTAGAATCCCAGATTGATGTACACTACTGCAATGTGCACTATAGCTGTGTACATTGCACATTGCAGTGAAGCTCTGGGGGCACTCTGTGACTCCAGGCTTTCAGAATAGCGTCTTTTGTGTGTAATCATGGATTCTCCAGAAAACTTTGTTCGTAACAATGATAAAACCCTTGTCCATAATGACGAGACCAAAAATGCATCAACCTACCCACTGAGTTCCTAAACTAGCAATCCATAGTCAAAACTGCGGGGTTTTTTTATTATATATTAACGTGTCAGAGTTGCGTGTGTAAATCTCGGTCCTCAAACCCTTTGTACCTTTACACCTTTGCGAAAATCGCCTTCTGCGCACTGCCATCTTTGTCTGCTGGGCTGTGAAACGCCTTCTGAGCATGCGCTGTCGCTCTGCCGTGCGAGATATCAGACGCTGCGCACGCGTCCACAGCTCAGTGAATCAGCATTTTTTGCCTGGGTGATAAGCGCTGCAAAGGTCTATAGCGGGGTGTCCATATCAACGGAACATAAGTGTTTCTCGAAACCTCTCCGTCACACCTTAGACCTCGCTAATTCCTGCACGCATAACGGCCCGAAGTGCACTCGAAGCATCAGTCATTTATCTCCCTTTCGGTATCGAAAGGGAGATAAATGAGTAGGTGTACATCCTTCCGCCCCTGATGCTGCACGAATTGGGAGCGGGACACGGTTCCGCCTATGCTGCTCTCTGAAAAGAAAGCCCGTGCGTCGACTTCCCGGCACAACACTCGGAGAGCCAATCATCGCAACTTACGGAGGCAGTGCAGCGAATGACGGTGCCTAAACACAGGTGTTTATACCAGAAAACGCAGTCTGAGTTGTGACATTAAGCAATGCAACCGTGACGTTTTGCATTTCTTAATGTCACAACTCAGACTGCGTTTTTGGTCTGAACATATGTTTCGGCATCGTCATTCGCTGAGCTGCCTCCGTGAGTTGCGGTGATTGGCTCTCCAAGTGTGTGCGTGAAAGTACACTTACAGACATTTTTTAGAGTGTAAAAAAGAAAAAAGAAAATTGTGAGATCATTTTTTCGCAGAACACGGAAGATGGCCAATCGCGGCAAACAATAGAATTGTCCCGGCGAATGATGAAATTCAGAATAAGATTACATCAGAAAAAATGTGACGGGCGCAGGGACAACGAGAAAATTACATGTCATGCTCATTGTCCGTGAGCACATCAGCTTTTTTTTTCGAATTGTATTTTGGGTTTAGTCATTCGCTGGTATACTTCTATTGATCGCCGTGATTTGTTATCTCCGCACGTGTTCCGCAGGGATGTGGACTCGCAAACTTTCCTTCGAGCGGGGAGCTGCGATCTTCCCGGTCATCTTGTCGTCGCTCGACAACCAATGAGAAGGCCGGCGAACGAATGGCGGACCAAGACGATGTGAACATAATGAACCCTGGGCTTCTGAAGTTCTCTGCAGTCACTGAAGATGAGTTGACCGAGGAAAGATGAACGCTCGGTGTTGCACGTGCGGGCATCCCTGGGAGGAAGCGCTTGCGCAGTTCGGCGTGCCGCCTCCAGGCGGCTCTAAATCGGAACGGATCGATGGGTCCAGCTGACGCAACGCAGACAGGAAGGTTAGGAAAGCAGTCCAATTGCGAAAACGGCGCCATCGGCGCAAGCAACGGTCGGCGGCATGTGGGCCACTGCTCCCCAAGGGTGCAGCGTCGCTCGCGGCCAAGGCGACTCCGATCGGACGCGGTGTCTGATTGCCGCCGTGGCGCGCCCTATCTGCTGCCCTCGGGTGGGCTCAATTACACCCCCTTGTTGGAGCCGTCCCTTCGTCTAAAGAGTCGAACTGCCATCTGAGCCCGACCAGAATGGCGCCTTCTTTTGGTTTTGGTTTTCGATAAAGCGATTTGAGACATTGTTGCCAGGCGGCGAAGACAAAGTAAAAACGAAATTTCAGACGTCTATATGTCAGACGTCGTAAGGTTCTAGCCCGCGTACGTCGATAATGGTTGCCCCTAATTTGAACCAATTAGAGGCAATTTCGTTTCTTAATGTATAAATAAACGCTAATTGTTCCGAGTTTTTAGAACGTCGTTTCGGCTTCCTTGTTGTGTTCTTTACGTCGTTGCTTTCTTCTTCCACTTTACGTTTGATATGTCCGTCGACTGTTTGCTTATCTCGATATATTTTATACATACGTCATCAATAACGGCCTGCCCTCTTTGTGTGCGTGTTTGTCAAGTGTGACAACAATGCGCTACGGGCAAGATACAAAAACTCTAAAATGGCAACTAATATGCGAGGCAATTATTAAAAAATATATATATATCGTTCGAATAAATCGACGCATTTTCAGAGAGGTCGTGATTTTTTCGGGGTTTGAGCTTTCTTTGTTTCCTTTTCTTTTTTCTTCTTTTTCTCGTTTGGGTGGTTTTGATTTCGCACCTCACAAGTAAACCCTCTCAGGCAACTAACAGTCCTTGAACCCGTTGAGTGTAACTCATTGAAGCTCTATAGTCAATTAGCATCCCCACAGGAAGTCGTGTTTGATGCGCACAGCCGCCTTTCAGAGGGTACTGGCCCTTCAATGTACATATTAATTTTTGTTTTCATTCACCCTCAAGAATTTCAGGCATTAAAGTGAGGAGTGGCAAAAAAACGCAGAGAACGTAATGACAACCCCCCCCCCCCCCACACACACACACACGCACGCACGCACACACACTCACACGCACGCACGCACAGAAATCACGGTTCAAAAACAAAACAAAAAAAGTTAGAAGGAGCATCTTTGAAAGTAGCCTGGTCACGGATGGCTGCAGGTTGCAGGGGAAGGCGGTTCCATTCTACAGAAGTGTGAGGGCTGAAAGTGTGAAGAAACGCATTTGTTTTACATGGAAGAACGCCAACCTTGTTTTGCTGATCTCAACGAGTGGAAATATATACGGCGGGGGGGGGGGGGGGGGGGTGTAGGTGATGACGCAGGGAGGAATGATAATTTTTTTTAAATGGCAATAAACGGGGACACTGTCTACGCAAGGCAAGGTTCGGTAATGATAAGGAGAGTTTTATAGAGGGTGCACTAGCGGTACGATGGTAGTTAGAAAGTGTGAAACGTGGCGATTTGTTTTACGCTGATTAAGGGAGGTACTCCATGCCGGGATCCCAGACGGAAACTGCGTACTCAAGCTTCGATCTTACCATGTAAGAAGTTGAAAGCCGGTGTCACACTGCTCATACACCATACAAAAGACAGTCTTCAAACACGAGTGACCGCAATATCCGTGGTTCGAATGCCGCGTGCCAAGTTTACTCCTTGAACTCATTGCCGTGCGGCATTCGAAGCAGTGATCTCACGGTGACTCGCGTTCGAACCTGTATGCAGGCTGTCTTTTAAGGGACAAAAGTGTAAAGGACTACAATTTCTCCTCAGAAAACCAAGCATGCGGTTTTGTGTAGAGGGAAGCTGCATAGAGTTTCGGAAAAGACGGAGATACGTCCTCGATGATGAAGGTCAAGGAAGAACGTCTGTGGCGAGCGACTGACAGTCTTGTTGAACCAGTCATGGAATGACGGAACCCAGGCTAAAACAATTTCTGGAGTGCGCATCCAAAATCGTCTTCCACGTCCTAATAATGGCCTAAATACGCGTGGTAATTATGTGGAGAAATAGCTATAGTATTGTTTTCCATTCTTTGTATACTACAATATTTTCATAACTATTTTTATAACTTTTTAACCCAATAAATTCAGACTTTAAAAAAATAGAATAATCCTACTATGCGCTATCAAAAGTATATATATATATATATATATATATATATATATATATATATATATATATATATTGTGAGGCAATGAAGTGCAGGTTTAATGAGATGATCGGGGGATTGTAGATATATGGTCAGTGCCGCAGCGCAGCCAGGCGAAGTCAGTCAGAATCGAATCGCGCGGGCACACAGCGGCCGACACTTGAGCGCGCCACTGGCGCCACGTCGTCGTCTTTCCTAACAGTTACCCTCCCGGTGAGGAAAGTGCCGGACCGCCGGCACGTGTGCTTATGTTGCTTGGCGATAGTAGGGCTTGATGCGTGCGACGTGCACTATGTCGGTTGATCTTGAACGCTGATCACGAGGGGCCGAAACTGGAGCAACTTCGTAGTTGGTGGACGAGAGGCGTCGTAAGATCCTGAAGGGGCCAGTGAAGCGTTTTTGAAGTTTATCGCTCTTCCCAGGAGATCGTAGAGGTGTCCAGAGAAGAACTTCGTCGCCTACTTGGTACGCGACATCAGTGTGGGTTTCGGCATGACGAAGGGTTTGATGTTGCTGCGTCTGTAGTGTATGAATCCTGGACAGTTGTCTTGCTTCCTCTGCGCGGTAGAGAACTTCGTCGGTGTGATCGTCATGTGCAGTGTCATCAACATAGGGTAAAACGGTATCCAAGGTTGAGAGTGGCTCTCTTGCGTATAAGAGGTAGAAAGGCGAGTATTCTGTGGTGGCTTGGCGGCTGGTGTTATAGGCGTACGTGACGTATGGAAGAATGACGTCCCAATTTTTGTGATCGTCTGCGACATACATGGAGATCATGTGAGCTAGAGTCTGATTGAAACGTTCGGTGAGGCCATTTGTTTGTGGATGATACGCACTCGTGATGTTGTGCACGGATTTAGTGAGACGGAGGAGTTCTTGAAGCAAGTGAGCTAAGAATGGAGTACCGCGGTCTGTGACTATGTATTGAGGGGCACCGTGACGAAGCACGATGGAGTGCAGGAAGAAGGTAGCTACTTCGCAGGCTGTGGCGGCTGGCACGGCTTTTGTTTCGGCATAGCGTGTGAAGTAGTCGACGACGACGATTACCCAGCGGTTATTCGAGGTCGAGAGTGGGAATGGGCCAAGAAAGTCAATACCAATGCGTTCGAACGGGTGGTTAGGGGGAGGGATGGGCCGTAGTGTTCCTGCCGGTTTTGTTGTAGGCTTTTTCTTCGTCTGGCATTGGTGACACGCGCGAACATATCGCGTGATGGTGCGTTGCATTCCGTTCCAGAAGTATTTTCCGCGAATTTTGAAGTATGTTTTGGAGAACCCAAGGTGTCCGGCTGTAGGGTCGTCGTGGTGGATTCGAATGAGTTCTTTCTGAAGATGACGCGGCACGACGAGCAGCCACGGTCGTCCTTGGGGATCATAGTTCCGTCTGTAAAGAACACCCTCACGAAGAGTGAATAGGCGGGCGCGGCGCTCTGTACGATGGGTTGGGAACCGCAGGGTGCCGTGGAGGGTGTCAATGATAGGTTTCAAGAAGGCATCGGACAGCTGTGCCGACCGTATGTCGACGTTGTCGAGGACTGCTGCTGGGTCTGCTGTGCCGATGCGTGCTGGGAGTATAGGGTCGATGGGAAGTGGACATCGGGACAAACCGTCAGCGTCGAGATGGCGTTTACCTGATTTGTAGACAACCGTGAAACTGTAGTGTTGAAGCTTTAATGACCACCGTCCAAGACGGCCCATTGGATCTTTGAGGCTTGCTAGCCAGCAGAGGGCATGGTGGTCAGTCACAATGCGGAATGGTGAACCATATAGGTAGGGGCGGAACTTTGTAATTGCCCATATAGCTGCTAAACATTCTTTTTCAGTCGTTGAGAAATTTCGTTCGGAGCTAGTCAAAGTTCTACTGGCGTATGCTATTACTCGCTGCTCATTTCGAATGTTCTGGGCCAAAACTGCTCCCACACCGTGACCGCTGGCGTCTGTTCTTATTTCTGTATCTGCGCCTTCGACGAAATGTCCAAGGATGGGGGCGGAGGTCAACGCTGTTTTTAAGGACTCGAACGAGTCCTGCTGCTCCTTGGTCCATTGAAAGCGCACACCGTTCCTTAGTAAATTATTGAGAGGCTCCGCGATGTCAGAGAAACCACAAATAAATTTTCGAAAATAGGTGCATAATCCTAGGAAGACCCGGACATCTTTCACTTTCAGTGGTACAGGAAATTCAGCAACAGCTCGAAGTTTGTCGGGGTCTGGGCTGATGCCGGAAGCACTGACGAGGTGACCCAGTACTTTGATTTGTGGGGCAGCAAACGTACATTTCTTGGAATTCGTTCCCAATATCGATTCCCCTCAAGACCATCAAGAGCAGAGTCTGCGCTATATATAGCGCAGACTCTGCTTTCAGGCGAGCCTGGTCATTCCCCGAGCTTCTTCGCGATTGCAGTGATTATAGTTTTCTCAATTGGCTTACGGGAAGTATACTTCCTGGGCATATACCTATGGTGACATAGAATGAAAAACTACGCTGCATTTTACGACCCACGCGACTATACGCTGACTAAAGAAGAGGAAGAGGAGAGAAAAGATGCCCCCCCCCCCCCTCTCACCCCGCGCGTCCTCTGCTCTGCGGAGGTGGGCTGTACCTAGCATCCGGATGACGCGTTCAAACTCGGTTTAAAGTCGCGTCATTTTGGTAATTTGAAGCGCAGATACGCGGATTTTAATATGAAAGTTATCGTACAATGCTATGCTCGCTAAAAAGACTAACCGAGTCCGATTGCGCTTATATCTGCGTGCAAATAAAAGAAAAACAATGGTAAAGTTGTGTCAGAGTGGCCGGTCCTCCGGCAAGAAGTAAATCCGGTTGCATTAACTTTGTATATACGAAGTTCGTACTGCTGTAGGCCTTTAGCGACAGCTGAGTGGAAGTCTGGAATAACAAATAAAAGTCTGCTCTCCTGATGCAATAGCCGCAGTGGTTGGGGGTAGTAACTGCCGGCTGGATCCACTGCGAATGAAGTTACGGGAAAAAGATACGCTAGTTGATTCTGAAATAAAATAAGAGAGCGCTATATGGCTGATTTTGGAGTGGCTATAAATGTTCTAAGAACGCGAACCACTTCCACAACGGCAGCCACGAGCGAGAGTTCGATGTTCGGTACAGCCCGCCGGTACAGCCCAAAGATGGAGAACGGCAACCTGGAGGTTCGTCGTCTGCTAGCGGAATTTTAACCCATCGAACCTGCTGAACTTCCCGGATGTATGGAGGGGGCGCTGCGGTCGAACAAAAATGGCGCCGCCCTGAGAGCGCTAAATGGAATGGTCTTTTGTCTGTGATTTTTGGCGTATCTTCCAGTGAGGGGAAATGATTCTGAATTGTGTGATTCTTCGTGTTTCTGCGTTGTTGTCTCTATTGAGTTTTGGCTAAAAAGAAGTTTAGGAATTCCAAGATATTTTTCTTCAATAATAACGTGATCGTGATCTTTTATAATCACTGACAGCATATGAAACACAGGGCGTAGCTTCTTATGCTCATGCTTATCGCTTCGCGATTCATTCCGAATTCTAATCGGATGCATACAAAAATTGGACAAAGTGCAGAGGCTCGCTGTAAGGTTTATTACTAATAAGTTTGGCACGCGTGATTTACCATTTGAGCTGTGTAGAGTGCTCGGCGTGCAGCCTTTAGAAAAAAGAGCTAAGCTCACGAGATTAAAGCTAATTTACCAAATAGCCAATAACCTGACTAAAATAGAAAAATCTAAGTACCTTATTCCCCACGATGGAAGAGAAACCCGTTCAAACCAGGGAGTTCCAACCTAAAAACAATTGCTTTAAATTTTCATTTTCTTTTTTCCGCTAGCAGTTTAGGAATGGAACCGCTTGCCCGGACGCGTTGTCCGCGCTAGCTCGCTAAAACAGTTCATGGATGATATCGGAGCGCTCATGATGTGAAAATACCATGTCTCATTCACTCCGTTTGTTTCATATATTTTTACCCTCTGTATAACTGTTTTTTTTTTTTGCACTATGGTTATGCATCTGTGTTTTGTATCACCCTACAAAAATGCTCCAATGAGGATTATACTGTGTCTCATCCTCCGATGGACTAAAGGCCAAAGCCACGGGCCGCCAGGTCCAATCACGTTCCACGCTATGACACGCTTAACACTGATTAGGGGTGGACGAACAATGCTCGAATCCAAAAGCGCCGCATCACTTCTACAGCTTCGACCCTTAAAAGAGTCTATATGTCGTGGCTTTCTTTACGATGTAAAATTGTTGAGTCACTCACTGCTCTTCGATTCGAACCACTGTCCACCCGTCCCCTCATCAGTGATCCGAGAAGGCGGGCACCGATACGTTGATCGAAGCGAAATACTTCACAATTTCTAAGTGGCTCGTGATTGGATCTGGCGGTCCGTAGCTTTTCCCTTTAGTAAATCGTAGGGTGAGACGAAGTATAGTAGTATTGATAAATAGATAAATAAATAAATAATGCTGCCACACTCTCATTGGCTATGGAGTGATGTTAAGATGGTAGGGATTCGCCACGCCCATAAAGAATGCACTGGAAGCAGATAGTCGAGATGTCATGTTATTGGGAACGCGAAACGTGTTTCCTCGATGTAGCTAAATACTGCCGGCTTAGACATAATCGCCCGATGCCGGTAGATGATGTGACACGCGATTGTTTTATATGCGATAGCATTTCTTTGGAAGTGGGGATGCGAGCCGAACCTACATGTCCAGTGAATGCATATTTTATCCGTACGCGATCGAGGCCAATCAAGCATATGTAAAAGCATAAGAATCTTTTTTTATAACAATAAAAAACTTTAAACTTTTTTTGTATTTATTTACTTGACTTAGGAGAGTCAGGAGAATATCAGATAGGCCGAAAGCCCGTGGCAGAAATCAGCAAACACCCAAAGAAAACAAAACAGACAGTTTTGTTTTGTTAGCCCCTAACCTCAGTCCAAGCTCGATCGCAGATGCGTTCACGTTGCATAAAACGCCCGGACGCCTAGTATAACCCGCAGAACACTCTGCGAGCCCATCACTGCGACCTATGGACAGTGCTCAGAGAACGACACAGTCAGAAAAACGTTTTCACTGATGTACGCTGAGCATGGTATAGATGGATAGAAATGCAGCGTGCACTTTAACCCTTCGATTCCATTTTGGACGGTCGGCAAAAAATCGGCTTCTCAACGTATCGCGCTGGGATTTACTACAGAGGTGCCCCAAGGTGGAGCATTTATTAATTGAGAGTGTGAATACATGAAAACCTCCAGGGTCAAAATAAATAAAATAAAAAACTGGTTTTGTGTATGGAAAAGCTATCGCAAAGCCTTTTTTCTCAAATTCCAATCGTTATGGGCTCTTCTGGCGCTTATTACGAGTGAAACATCGGTGAAATGCAAAGGAAACACGATTGGCTTACCTATTCTTCACTTCATTTGGCCCAAATCAGCGCCACAGTGACACAAAATATTTTGTAAGTGTTCGTGCCAAGTATACAAAAACATAGCTTTTTATTTTTCGTGATTTACTCAAGTGAGCCAATCTTTTCAAAATTTCAGTGAAAGCTTGCAACTTCCGCAACTCTGTAGTAAATCCTAGCGCGATCCGTCAAGAACCCGATTCATACGGACCGTCCAAAGTGGGATCAAAGCGTTAGTGTATACACACTGTAATTGGATATTTTTATTGAAGCATGGAGAGATAAGCCGGGGTTTGTTCTCTGGCTACTCTGTAGGGAT
The DNA here is from genome assembly GCA_037355805.1 of Ixodes ricinus. NCBI lineage: Eukaryota > Metazoa > Arthropoda > Arachnida > Ixodida > Ixodidae > Ixodes > Ixodes ricinus. The sequence continues at coordinate 24,590 of JAZHYW010012420.1, forward strand.
AGGGAAAGAATTGAGACATTTAGGATAAAAGTAAAATCTCGTACAGAATTACATATGCACTTAAACTTTGATCTTGAAGGCCAGCGTCAGAGCAAGCCATTTCACATTCTCTGCTCAGTGCCGCTTTGGAGACTTCGTTTTTAGTACGAAACGTAGACATGCGGCCCTTTTCCATCGCGCTCAGATCGGGATCCCTAGACGAGCCGTAACTAAAGCGTTGAGGCTTTGCATTTTGTACCTATCTTTTTATTAACATACCCCCATTGGTGCAGACTTTAATCGCGATTATAGAACACCGCGTTTTGATGCATGGGAATATTGACGTACACGGTCCATACGTTGTCATTAGACTCGAGCAAACTCCTTTTCTCGCTCTCTTTCTCTGTAGTTGACGTGAATGATCACCCCACCTTGTCACGTCTAGCCAAGATAAAACGGCTGACCGCAGAGGTAAATTCCTCAGCATGGGTCAAATCGCTTTCGTGAACCGGAATTTTGCAGCCTGTAGACGTCGCTTTTATAGTTTCTATCGCGCTTATGTGGCGTCTTCGTCTGTTATTAATTTTGTTACCTCGTCGTCGTTTTTGACGACGACCCCGGATGTAAGTAAGGGAGTTTGGACAACTCTAACATGGGGATATTTTCGTGGAAACAAGTATGTGACTCCGCAAGAGCATCAACACTGGTACACTGCGAAATGCCGACGATTAATATGCCGGTGGGGTGTCGAACGCTCGTCTCCGTGAAAAAAATCACATCACCAGAAACGGCCTTTTGGGGACCGATCTTGAAAATCTTACTGCGGGACTGAAAATCTCATTCTCTCTCTCTGCATTTTCACTCTCCAGTATAACAACCGGTGACTCCACGCCGCTGCACCTAGTTGCACCTATACGAGCCGAATCCAATGCCACGTGAGCGTCACGTGGCCTTCGGAAAGGGCGAGGCGATGCACCGGGTACGTTGTCACGCGCTGTAAACGTTGATTGCACTGCGTTCATTAACCCTCAAGTCACGTAGCATTACAGAGGTGTAGTGAAAAAACACTGATCAGCAAGTACCGTATGTTGATTTGGGAAAAGCGACTCACAAAAGATTCAGGTTAATAGGCTAACTAACGCTTTCCTGAAAGAAAAAAAATCACAGTCGGCAATCGAACCAAGAGGGGCTTGGAGATAGTGCCACCCGAGGGAGGTGGGGGGTTACAAAAATTTATAAAACGCGTTGGAATTAAATATGAGGTATTACAACTTTATGGTGGTGATGGACACGCGAGAAGACATAAGAAGAAAGCGAAATGAGCCGTTCACGCAGTGTAAAGTTGTAATAAATTTTAGGAAATAAAATTTTTACAACAATTAAAGTTTATGAAATCAAAGCAAAAAATAAGGATGTTTTATTGTGCCTTCTTATTTCGTTTTACATTTCACACTGTTGAATGTTGAGCTAGCTGTTTCATTGTGCCTTTTTTTTATTTTTATTTTTTACTGAGTGTGCCATGTTTTGCTGAATGTATTTATTGCACTGTTTACTGTTGAACTGTTAGGGGGCAGAGACTCTGTCAGGCTTCACGCCTTTATCTCTGCCCCCTGGGCGGAAAAACCCGCCAAACAAATAAAGGGAAAAAAAAAGGAAGAAAGAAAACACGTGATACATCCAGGACTAACTCACGGCATTTATACAATATTGAAATAGGAACGAAGCTAATAAGATATATAGTTTTATAGAAACGAAAACGTCATATTGGTCCACGATGGTGACAATGAAGGGTGGGAGACTGTTTTAGTCCCTGATGCTTTAATGATCGATTAAAAGCGTTAGTAGAAACAGAAGTGCGTTTGATGGTGCAGGCGTTGCTAAGGCGAGAAGATGTTAGGTCGGAGGGTGATAACAAAGTGTACTTGAGGTCGGGAATGTGGTGGTAGATTTTATGAAGAAGGCAGAGCCGAGAGACCTTTCTGCGAAGCTGCCAAGAGGAAATGGTTAGTTGACTTTTTACCGCTGAGACCGGGGCACCGATTAAACTTTTAAGCCGATTAATCGGCACCCTTTAGTCGATCAATTAATTGGTTCATTGGTCGCATTAATGCCAGGCATAATAGCGCCAAAATGGCAGAGGCACATTTTTCTTTTTATAGATATATTTTTTTCTTCTTGTGATAGAGCCTGCAACGTTACCAAGTTCAGCTGGAAATAAACATGCGCAGGTGAGTAGTAGTACAGTCGAAATACACTCCCAGATTATTATTCCTCCGGCGAAGTCATAGCAGGAGTTTTCTGGTATTCTTCGACATGACTACGAGCAATCGAGTTTCTTGCTTCTTCACAATAAAGACATCATTGTTTTAACGACCGACACTGCTTCAGAACTGAGGAAGCCCTGCCATCGCCACTGCAGTTTTGCCGTTCCTCACGTCGGCTGTGGAACGATAGATAGACACACCCAGTCTTTTCCGCTAGGGCAGTCGACACCGTGGCCAGTCGCCATTGAGCGACATGACGCACCGCTGGGCCGTTGTGAATGTCGGCTGCTATGAGAGGATTCACAACGTCGGTAGACCGACTTCAACGACGGATCATGAAAAATGAGCTTCCAATCGTCACCTTGAGAGCGCGTGCGAGTGGCGGCCATCGACGGCAAAGAAGCGAGGGAAAAAAAAAAAAAGAAACCCCGACAGGATATTTTACTGACTGGGTTCGCAGGCAGATTGGTGAAAGTGAAGCTGCGGGACTCTTTCCCTCTTGGGGAATCTCCGCCTGCCGACAACCCTCTGCCCCTGAAAAAAATACCTCTCTGCGCTAGACTACTAAAACGCCGCGTGTTTGTGTGTCGCGGACGACAAAAAAACCTGGTGGGCTTTTCGTAAATTGGGCACAGCCTTCTTGCTGGTTGTTCTTAGCTGCGAGTTTTCTGCTGACGAACAAGATAATATTTGCTTTCTAAAAATAAAAGGCACGATTGAAAAAAAAAAACGTCAAATTAAAGATTTTTGCTGTGTTTTTGTCAGGGTTTACCCGGTTTTAAATTCAACCGACTAACCAGGTAAAAACTTGGGATGGCGACTAAAGCAATAATTGCTTAATCGGAAGGTTCATCGATTAATCGTCCAGCCCTATGACCCACTGAAAGAAAGATCATGAGTGTATAAGATAAAACGAGCAGCTGTGTTCTGAACTTTTCCAGGTTGTTGATGAGGTGCTATTAGTGGGGGTTCCAAGTGGTTGCAGCATATATGTACTACGTGTCATATGCCAACTCACGGACAAAAGGTATGGCACTTCTTAAGTTACATCTGATTAGTCTTGGAGTTCGATATGAGTCTGCAGCGATGGCCTCGATGTGGTTATTCGAGGAAAGCTTTGATGTTAGCCTCACACCAAGATATTTATACACAGAAACTGTCTCACTCAGATCGGAGTCTAGAAAGTAGTGAAAGGGCAGAGGTGGACAGAGAAATTTTATCAAAAATATACTAAACATTATTGTACCACTCTGTAAAATTTTTATTGTTGAAAAATTTCATATCCATTGCTTATTGCTGCCAAAGAATACTGAAATCTTAAGTGGCGAAAAAATATTAGTTACGGTAATGGTGTTTTGTTAGGTCAGTAGAACGGTAACAAATCTCAGAAACGAGTTAATTTTGGAGGAACCAACGAGTAACGCTATTTTGTTACTTATTTTCTGTAACGGGAACAACACTGGACTCAAGCGGAGTATACAGGGTGTTTCACGAAGGTGGACAAATTCGATATTGCGAAAACTACGCGTCGCAATAAAAAATGGCTTGTGTCTTTTTGGTCCTGCGCCAGGGGCCTATTTAGGAAAATTATTAAAATCCGAGATAATTGAATTGTTAATTTTTTTGCGTAATTAACTTTTTTAATATTGTGTTTAAGGGCATAGTTTCAATTAGAAAATTGCTCAGCGTCATCGAAAAACACTAAATCAACGAATTGCAGAACGATAGAAGGCACGCGAAGCATTTTACGGCTTTCTGAAAAACCGTACAAATTCGACGGGTTTTTAAGTTTCGGTTTGTTATCGGAGCGCATCTCAGCCCCGCGGCACCGCGCCCCGTGGAGAAATAGTGCAACCAGCCTCTGCTGCGTCGCGCGATGACAGCGCAGCAGAGGTTGGATGCACTATCTCTCCACGGGGCGCGGTGCTGCCGGGGCGGAGATGCGCTCCGATAACAAACCGAAACTAAAACCCGTCGAATTGGTACGGTTTTTCAGAAAGCCGTAAAATGCTTCGCGTGCCTTCTATCGTTCTGCAATTTGTTGATTTAGTGTTTTTCGATGACGCTGAGCAATTTTCTAATTGAAACTATGCCCTTAAACACATTATTAAAAAAGTTAATTACGCAAAAATAATTAACAATTTAATTATCTCGAACTTTAATAATTTTCCTAAATAGGCCCTTGGCCCAGGACCAAAAGACACAAGCCTTTTTTGTTGCGACGCGTAGTTTTCGCAATATCGAATTTGTCCACCTTTCGTGAAACACCCTGTATATATAGCCCTTTCGTACGAACGTTTAACAAAATGTCTTCCAAAAGGGGGCAAGCAGTGAATGATGAGAGAAAAAAAATACTCTCGACTAAGAAAAGCTAAAATCTCGAATGGGACACGGTGTATGGCGCTTCACATGGTCAGTGCTTAAGAAAACATACTTTTATAACATTTTTGTGCGCCGCAGTCCTTCCTGAGCATCTACATTTGCTGGGCTCCCTGCCTCGGCCGCGGTAGTCTGCGAAAAAATAGGCTGGCGAGCATTTGCTGACTTTGCAACGTCCGATGGAAGCGAGACAAAGCTACACTATCTAGACATAACTATACGCAGCTGAAACTTCAGACAGAAAAAACAAAAAAACAAAGCCAACGTTCGCGATGTTCTTAGCGTAAATACTCTATTGTTCTAAAACCTCTAAACGCCGCAGAAAATGGTGTTATCGAGATCTATAGAAGGATAGGACGTGCCGAGAGAACGCATCCTGTTGTCGCTCGAAAATGGTGTCTGTTTGAAACAGCGATTTCCCATCCCCTTCATCGCGACAAACGTCACCCTTTATCGCACCATCAGGCTGCTAGAACTAATCCGATCTCGCATGTTAGCCCATCAATCGATCACCCTGGAGGTGCGATGGACGCTGTATCGCTGTGACGCCAACGAAACCTGTAAAGAAGATTGATCGCGTTTGCTAATCAAGCCGGGTGCGCTGCTGTGCAGAGCGGGCTAAACGTCTCACATGGTCAATATCCTCTGTCGGTCTTGAGTGCCTGAATCAACAGTGCGTATACGACTTCATTTGTGGTGTTCTACGAGCCATAGCCATATATAGCGATTCTTTCGTGCTCCCGGTGCGGGTGGAAGCAGCATAGGGAGTCGAGCTCTCATATTTAGAAGCCTGCCTCCAGTGCAGGAGCTATTCGCGTCTCCAGCTCGCTGCTCGCCCTCCCACGGCGGAAACGTCAAGCGCTGTGGTGAGGGTCCCCCGGTTCTCCTGCTCAGCGGGCACGGCGGAACTGCTCGCGATCAAGTAGTATCGCGAAATGTCCTTTCCGAATGCAAACAACGCTCTTCCCTGTCCCAATGTAGTGCTGCAGCCGGTATGGGATTGTACCTTATTAGAGGGTTTAGTATTGCGTATTGAAGCTAACGCAAGCTCTGTCTGTGCGTATGCGTTAGAGTTGCGTGCTCCACGCTGCGCATGCGTCTCGTCGCCAGGCTCCAATTCAAGAGCGCAGTGTGGAGCACGCAACGTTAACGCAAACACACAGTGTTTCCGGTCGCTCGTATACGCAACACTAAAACTCAGTGATTTCCCTACACGCCCCCTAGGGGAGGGTGGTGAACACCCCCCTTTTTACATTTGGGGGGGTGAACACCCCTCTCCCCCTCAAAATGCCCCCCCCTTCCTCTAATTTCAATTCCTGGGGAAACCCCTGCTAAAACTCACTAATATTTCACCGGTTTCCAACTCTAACGAAATCTGCTGCAGTAAGCAGACATGCAAGCGGGGAGGCGTTCCTTCGAACTGGAGCGGCTAAGAATGGCAAAACGATGGCCCGTAAAAATGAAAGAAACTAATTGTAGTGAAAAGATTTGTGATTAAAAAAAAAAGAATTAACGGTGATTTATGTTCTTCCCATGATTTATATTATCCTTACGATTACGCTCTCCATTCCAAAAAATCCATTATTTTTTTTTTTTTTTTAGGGGGCATTTGGTTTGGAAGGATTGGCGGCGACTTTGAAAGTTTTGACGGTTGTTGTAAGTCGCGACTTTGAAGGCACCAGATTCTTTACCCACAATAATGTAATTTTACATGAATTTCTCAGATTAGAATGTTTTCATTGATTTTAGACTATTTATTTTATAACTTGTTTATAAAAGTGCTGCAATTGGCACCAGTGATGATAATTTTCAGACTTTTGATTGCCATACTTATTCGCGCGTTTGAAATTGTATATAAGCAACAAATTATATTAGAGCTTGAAAAACTGCGTATTAAAATATCCTAATTGTATTTTTATTATTATTACAAATTGCAGCAATGTAGGCCCCCAATAAACTCCACGATGACAAATATACGCCATTTAATCACAATACTCTTTCCAGAAAGGCCTCATTTTTTTTTTCTTTGTAGGATATCAAAAACTGTGACATCGTTATCCAGATAGATAGTCAAACACTGGATGATGAAGTCCTATGCGTCACGCGTTGCTTTAAAACACACACACACACACACACACACACACACACACACACACACACACACACACACACACACACACACACAACACACACACACACACAACACACACACACACACACACACGCACACACACTCTTCTGCTGTCTGACTTGGATTCCGTCTTTGGGTTTTTGTATACGTGAAAACAGCGTTTCAATATTAATACGTTGTGTGAACATATTCTAAACTCATCACCCGTGGGGATATTTTGTAAAATTGGATTGATTCTGTTATTCTTGTGCTGGGAATAATGTTAAAGCAATTAATCATCTAAATACCCAAAACCCATTACAAGGCCCGCAGTCCATTATTTCACATGAAAATTATCTGAGCGAGAAAAGGCAACAAGAACACGCAAATATTAGCAGTGATTTTTTCAATAAATGTAATATCCATGGTACCTCTAAGCAGTAAGAAAGACCCTTTAAAGGGACACTAAACTTTCCAAAACATTTTGAAGTGCCTGGATCGGGCACGTACGTCACAAAATAAAATTTCCGCAAACAACTTCTTTAGCCTAACAATTACGCTGTGAGACACATCTTGTATAATGAAAGAATCCGAAATCAACACCTATATCAAGAAATTAAATAGAAAATAGAGGTAAGTTTCGGTTTCGTTCCAGAATTAAAACGTGCCTCCTCGCGTAAACATTACGCTAAACACTGTTTTTGCTTTCAGGATAAAGGGATGACCTGCGCTCATAACACCTTAGCTTCCTCGTATAAGCGGGAATAAATTGTGTCGCTCAGTAAGGACAGCACACTAGACATTCTCAGCCGATTGAAAGCGTCGAGGTGGTCGGCCTTCCGCGATTGGCCGAATGCTGACTTTGACGTCAGCAAAGGATTCCTCATCGACGGAAATAAGAGTAGTGTAAGAACTTCGATATTGACGGTGTTGGCAGTAATGGTTCAAAAGCGCAATGAATTCCAGTTTCCACCATGCTAATTACAAACACATTCGAACTTGTTGTTCACAGGGTAATGAAGTCACGAGAGGTAACCATAGGAGGGCGCCGCCCAAACATCTCGCCGCTAATTAGCGGCGAGAGGTTTCGGTGGCGCCCTCGCTGGTTCCCTCTCGTGACGTCATGACCTTGCGAACAACAAGTTCGGTGGTTTTGGTAATTATTATGATGAAAGCTTGAAATCATAGCGCTCTGAAACCAACTTTGCCAACACCGTCAAAATCGAAGTTCATACATTTGTCTTATTTCCGTCGATCAGAAATCCTTTGCTGACGTCATAGTCACCATTCGGTCAATCGTGGTAGGCCGACCACAGCGACGCTTTCGATCGTGCACGTCGCCAATAGCGGCACGCATCTCCGACCCTCACTATAACCGCCATTTTAGAAAACGAGTGGCGCCACCTATACACCTTTCCAAGAAACACTCGACCCCAGGGGCAGCAAACCGTTTTCGAGCCCAGTCACTGGGTTTGAGGCTAGACTCTCACCGGCGTCCCTGCTAACCCTAACCGAGTGGAGCTGTGATTTCGATAGGCGCAGCCTCCGTAGGCGCAGTTTCAAACACTGCTGGCGGATAAATTCTCGTCTTTTCCCGCTGTATAGACGCTTTACACACGCGTCAAATTGCGCCGCCATAGCCGCCCTTCTCTTGTCTTACCGAGATGCCGAGCCACTGAAGCGGGCGTCGACGAGTCTCCACAACGGCCTATGCTGGGGGAAGGACACAGTAACACTTAAAATGGCAATAACCTGTCCTGCTGTGGAAATGATGAAGTCAAGCGAACGGAATAAGAGGGGACAAAAACTGAAGGGCAGTTATGGCGGCGCCCATGCACAGCTGCTGTAAAGCGTCTATATTGTGTTTCATGGTGCACGTATTTTCCCGAGGTCATTCAGAAAGCATTGTACCACATTTGAAAGAAGAAAAAAAAAGCAATAAAAAACCTATAAACTATTTTTGTTGGGTACGCACGCGACAGAACGAATGCGACTTGAATGTATAGTTCTAGTTTTTGTGCGTTTTTTACGATAAGTTTTGACGGCTCCGCGCGATTCGCCGCATGACAAATGACAAAGCGCTTAGCTGTCAAAAATAAATTACAACAGTAGAGAGCCGAAAGGCATGCATTTTTCACGCTCACAAATAACGTGTTTACCGATGGACAGGACACGGACATACAATTTAGAAAGTGTTCACATTCGAACAATATATTGTGCGTACCACACGATGCAGCGTTATCCGAAAAGAATTTATTTGAGAAAGATCTCAAATAACACAGTCACAGTCGACGACAGTCACATCTTGACGATCGGACGGAATCCAAGATGACTTCGTTTTGGGGCACGTTTCGTGGAGAGCTTCCTTTTTTCACAACAGCACCAAGTCAAAGGAACGAACGCGACTGACCCGTTTCCCATCCCAACCCGGGCAACTATTTTTGGAGTTGACTATTTTACGCGGATTTTCTCTGGGAGGGGGAGAACAATGTTCGCGAAATCGCGTCGAGGGTCGTTCGACGTCCTCCACTTCCTTCGTTTCCCGTGAATGTCAAGCGGAAAAGCTTGGATGGCAGGCACTTACCAGCCTTATTTCTCAGAATGGAAGATAACACAGAAAGGGTACACAGCACGCATAAAAAAATTAAGTGGAAACTTTCAAGAGGGGCGAGAAAACGTCAATGCAAAACAGCAAAAACACAGGTAGAGAACCGCGTTGAGCGGGTCTTCACAGCCCCAGAGAGTGGCAGAAAATTTCTAGCTGATAGAGGGCGCGAGAGTCGCACTAGCCGCATCAGCATCAGCAACATGGCGGCGGCCTAGAAGCGTTTTTTGGAAAGGTGTATAGTTAGTGGGAGTCGCGAATACTCCGTTCCCCCTCAAGCTGAGACTGCAGCCAATGCCACGAGCACGAGAGCTCGAGCTCGCTGCTTTGAAGCGTTCTTCCGCAGAACGAGCGCTGCCCGCAGCGTTCTTTGTGCTCAAGTAGCGCAGTTTCATCTTTTACCGCAGCACTCGTTGCGATCGAACATCGAGGAATATTCTTGTAAGTCCCTGTCGTTTATGCCAATAGGGGAAATCCTGCGGGGTTAGTTAGACAGATATAGGTACCACAAGCGGGTGAAGCGAGGCAGTACGCTCAAAATATACTAATTTCGTCCTTACGTGAAACACAGAACTACACGTTAATTTTTCCGGTACATATCCGAATATACCTTTTATGTCCCATTGTGCGCGGTCTCCAACAATGTGAAAGGCCCATTGGACGAAGCAGTTTTAGGCGCTTGTTCAGGATTCGCTTTGGCCAGGCACATAGCCAGGATTTTGATTCGAGGGGGGGGGGGGGGGGGGGCGCCCATGACAAGATGCTGTATGAGGGGAAAAGAAGGCCCCAGCAAAAGCGAAGATTGCTTCTTTTTTTTTGGGGGGGGGGGGAGGGAAGGGGACGGGATCCATGAGTTCCCCCCCCCCCCCCTGGCTTTCTGCCTGGCTTTGGCCTGATTGCTTGGGGTAAGGAGAGAAATAAAGCTCGGTTCTATTTCTCTTTTAAAATCAATTGTCTCCAGCCAAAATGTGCTTAGCACGACGCACAAACTACCACGGCAAATGGGTCTTTTATATTGTTGGAGACTGCACCTTGTGTCTTCTCTTAGCGCTACGACGTCGACAATGTCTGGAGACTAAAGCCCTCACGCTGAAAGTATATTTTTTGTTTATTTATTGATTCATTCAATTTTGTTTAGCCCGCAGCGCAGAGGCATTATTACAGAAGAAGAAGGTGGGTAGAGTACCGTAAAATATAGGGGGTATTCACCGGCGGCCATGGCCAGCTGATGACGAGCTTCCACGGGGCTTTCGGAACGTGTGTTCTACTGTCTACACGACCAGCATTGCCGGTCTTGGGAACCTATAAGTGTGAGCTCGTTCTGAGCACATCCAGTGAGCAATGCACTCAGCTATGGTGTCCAGTGAATACCTCCTATAATCGCTTAATGTATACACGCATAACATGAGCCAACGAAGAACAAGATGATGTTTAGCAAACTAAATGCATTCTTTTTAAAACAAACTTTCATAAGCGTTTCTTAAAAGTTTGAAAAATAGTGTACAATTATGCTCCATCTCAGAAATGGATGCAATGCAGTCAAAGGCGCAGGCTCGTGAAGTTAGCTGGGAAGAACCCTTTGTTTCTACGAGAACTCGAGTATTGATGATACTTTCCGAAAACGCGCTCTGAAGTGCTGACAAAGGCCCGTGTCTTTGTCAGCGCTGCAGATGTTTGTCAGATGGAGTCAGTCTTTGTATACGTTACTCGAAAAAAAAATCGTTCATTATTATAATTACTCTTTGTTAAAAGTACTCATTAGGATTTGGTCACTTAAGAAGAAAAGTAATTGACCGTTACTTGAAAAAAGTAACCGTTGGTTTTCCGATTACCTTAGATTTTGAGAACGACAGATTTTTCTGCCGTTTCGAAAATGGGATTTTGGTACTGTCCATTATTGGATTAGGATCACTGAATTATAAAATACTTATCTTCTTAATCCACCAGTCTCGGTAAACCATCACCCTGTCAGAAACTTTGTTCGAGAAGTGGTAAATAACATATAGCAACGAAGGGTACCATTAAAAAGGGGAAAGCAAAAATACTAACGGTTACAAGTAATTTTACTACTTCCAAGTGTAATCTGATTACACTTATTGTTGCTTGATGCATCCTGTTAAATGTAACTTTAAATGATCACAAAATTACTCCAAAAAAGTAGTCGGTTTCAAGTAATTGCATCGCCTGTAATGAGAACCGTCCAAGTCTGGATGGAGTCCTTTGGGATGTTCCACGTTCGTATCTACGCAAACCGGTCTGGAGCTCGAGCGTCCAAAGGCAGACGATGAGGCCAGTTGTTCCGTGTCAAGGGCGGCCAAATGTTACCCTCTGAGGACAGCGGCCGCTCTCACTGGCAGCCATAGGTAGCAGGGTGAAGGATGGTCGTCAAGTGACGGCCTCGTTGGTGGTCCTCATTCTCTTAACGGCGCCGCTCTAAATGGAGCTAAATAGGGAGAGGCGCCGAGGGGTCAGCGACGTACCGGTCGTAGAAACAACGAACGCATCGTGTGCAACGGTAAATCGAACGTAAGATACATAAACATGCCGGGGGTGTAGGCTTTTACGTTCGCTGTTTAGGCGCGCGCCGGGATCCCCTCTCCTGGCTTTACGTGCCTGCCACTGGGCGATCGGGGATGTTCTTCACTATACTTCGTTTCACCTTATGTTGTACCGCAGCGAAGGCTAGAAGCGCGAGCTCATAGCGTTGGCAACCGCTCTTAAGTCACGAGAGCTTGTGCCGCCGAGATGTGCCCCAGAGCAAGGACCTCGCGCTTGTAGCCTTTACTGCGGTACATCATAAGGTGAAACCAGACTTGGACGTACTTCAACTACTCTACTCAAACTACTGTAGTTTAACTACTTTTCCGAGTAACTTGGTAACTTTCAATTCCAACTTTATTTGGGTAATTAGTAGTTTAACTTAACTACATTTTTCAGGTAACTTCTACTCAAATTACCAACTACTTTCGAAATCTAGTGCTAATTTTGCTCACCACAAAAGTTTGAGCGCAGAAATAAATAAGACGCCGGCAGATGAAGTGACATTTACGAGCAAGGGGCCCCCTCACATTCCGTTCCCACGAAATACTCGGCAGCCGTAGAAACTGCATCGTAAGCCAAGGTGGCGACGAGCAGCCAAAACATAACACGGGGCTTACGAACGCAGTAACAGGTGGTCGGGTATTGTCCTAATCCGGTAATGCACGCAGGCGCCGCGCTTCCAGCTGCAACTGTGAAAGACGGGGACACTCCGAGGGTTGTTGTTGCTTCCATGTTGTGTGCCTTTAGCGAGTTCTGACTCAAGCGGTTTGGGGGTTCCACGGGTAAGCGCCACTGGAATGACCTTGCAGCTGGGCGCCTGTTCCCATGGTCGCCTCGTCGTCAGCGCATACTCCCTTGCAAAGCCGGACTCCCCCGCGCACAAACGCAGACACCGATAATCCGTTCATAAACACAGACACCTTCACGCTTCGAGCGGCAACTGTACGAGCGACGATGCTTGTTCACGTAATCCTTCGCGTCCTTCCGATACCGTAGTCGACGGAGAGGATTGCGAGTCATCCTTGGGAGATACTTTTGTTGGACCCGGTTTCAGTGGCGAAGTATACTTCGTTTCATCTTTTGTTAAACCAAAATATTTTTCGTCCGGATGATCTTATCGTCGTGGCGCGAGACTTGAACCCTTGACGGTCAGGTGCAATCGCTCAGAGTACCCTCCGAACTTCGTGGGAATGAAGAGGGGGCAGTCATAACAATCTCAACTTGCCTAAGAAAAAAAAAAGGAGAGAGTTTATATATATGTATATATATATATATATATATATATATATATATGCATATGCATATATATATATATAGATACCTCTATACATATATATATATATATATACCCTCTAGCATATATCTATATATGCTAGAGGGTCTTATATATATATAGTATATATAAGACCCTCTAGCAAAGGCAAACCTCACATGTTCCGTCATGGACGCCGAAGATGCTGACACTCGCTTTCCGACCCTGCACAGCTTGTTTTTGAAATTCAACGCTGCCGTTCCCCCCAGCGCGTCGGTGGAACGTCTTTTTAGCTTGGCTGGGAACGTCTTTAGGAGCAAAAGGGGAAAACTCCGATAAGGACTTTGAAAGTCAATTGCCTTCGCGAGTGAATAAACTATTTTGGTGAAAACGCAAGCCATAAAATGACTGCATTTATGTTAGGCTCGCAAAGGTTTTCACGGATCAAAACTGCTGTTCAACTTGCTACCGCAAAAATATAAAAAGTAACTTTGAAAGTAACTTCAAAGTAACTCGCTACTTTTTACAGTAGTTAGTAGTTTACTCAATTACTATTACAAATGCGTAATTTCTACTCTACTCCAATTACTTTTGGCGTCGATACTCAGTAGCTTAACTTAACTACCTTTTTGAGTAATTTGTACATGTCTGGGTGAAACAGAGAATAGTCGTTCTGGAGCAGCGCGGACTCCAGAGCCGCGCCGGATCGCGGCCGAAACCGCTTCACCGCTTTAACTCCGCAGAAATCGTCGAGTTCAGCCCGAATCCGGCTTACGAGGAAATTCATGACCAACTGTGGTACACGAGAACACAAATTAGGTCTAGAATTCACTAGCGACAAGTCAGCACTCGTGCTTTTTAATGGTGATGAGAGTGAAGATCTCAAGATGCGAGAATTCGTGGTTTAGCGAGTCGAAGTATAGAAGCACCAAGGGGTACGGATTGAGAGGGTGCAAAACACTTCAATGATCATAAAAATTATATAACGAACAGAGGCATCAAAAATACTGCTGTAATAAAGAATATTAAAGCGTGGAACAAAAACATATATTGAATAGTGGAGGAGATCTGGAAGAGAGCTGTACTGTATGAAGGGATTTTCAGTGTTTACGAACTAAAGTGCTGGGCATACTGACTTATCTTTATAAAATTCAAATTCATCCAGAGCTTTATTACCACCACACTACTGGCGCCCCGTGGTGGTAGAAGGAGGAGTACGATGAAAGTAGCACGCCCTCGAGCGGCAAGAAGAATATGAAGACAACGTGTGTGCCCGTGTGTTAGAGAACCGTTCGTGAGCCTGTGTGGCAAACCACTCCGTTTAATTAAACCTTTCATTTATATTTCCTAACCACGACTTCAAATGAGTTATTTGAGCAGTCGACCGCAAGTTAAAGTAAAAACAGATAACATTTCAGAAGTGTGATGACCAACAACGACCGGAATAAAACGAGCAAGACGTGCGAGGTCAACGAGTGATTGGAGGCCTAACCGAAGATGAGCGAGTACAGGTCAGCAGACACGTCAGGCTCAGGCAAATCCGGCAGCTCGAGCGACACACCTTCCGTACGCGAACTTCTGGGGATGATTATGGAGAAAGACCGATTATTTAAAAAACCTCTGACACGCCAAAACAATAATTTTTTTTTTCATGCTAGGCGTTGAAATGGCATATCAGGACATCACAAAAAAAAATTGTTTCGCTATAGAGTTGCGTAGTTTTTTTTATAAAAAATAGAAATACGAGGCCCAATTCAAAGTTCCCGCCGTGCACTGTGACGTAACAGTGTACCGCAGGGTGTCGGGGCGGTCAGAAGGTAGGCATCGGCGGAAGTCACGTGAGTTGTATCGCTCCTCGTGCTTACCGCAAGCGCGTGTAATATTTTTTTAAAAATAGTTTTGTTATTTTTCGCATTTCCACGAGCGATCCAAGCAGACAAGGTTTCTTTTATTTGCTTTTCATCGGCTTAATGTTGCTGTAAAGGTAGAAGAAGCGGAGTCAGTGAGTTGGCGTGATTAACTACAATGCCTAGAAGGGGCTGTGTGAGGACTGTCCCGGTATTTCAGCAACTGAAGAAGAGATCACACTGCATGCATTTCCGAGAGACATACATCGGCCGCATGTGCACCTAGTAAACAAGTTCTACTCATGTTCTAGACAAAATACATACTTTGTGCTCGACGTTTACTTGTACTTTGTACACAAACCAGTTCGTATTCTTTACACGGCAGGCATCTATAGCCTGGAGAGTATCCGATGATTCAACGACCTCGGTGTCTGAACCTTCAGCAATGCGATCGGGCGTGTCGTATGCTAGCAATCCTAATTTCTGCGAGCGTTCTAAAATGTTTTTTTCAAAACTTGATAGGTTGTTTTGCGCCTAGTATAGCTCTGTATGATCGGACTGACAATAGTTCAATAGTTCAATAGTGTTTGTTGCCCTTTTGAGTAGACCTCCAGGCGAGCAGGCGACAAGGAAAGGCAGGGAGCCCATGCACAGAGTGTGCCCTTGTCGCCCACCTGGAGTGTACGGCATGCACTCGTACACTGGCTTGTACTCGCAACGCTTTCATCATTGACCTCCATCACGTCGATCTACTGACTCTTCGTCCTCAAATTTTACAGCACGCTAACTAACCAACGGTGCAGCGGTAAAGAGCTAGTGGAACTGAAACTTCGTTTTCTATGATCGCTCGTACGAAGAGCAGTATAAAAAAATCTTAGGCACGGTCGCGGAGGGCACGAGGAGTGAAACTCACGTGACTTCCGGTGAACTCACTTTTAGTGACGTAGGTCGATGCCTCCCTTCTGACCGCCCCGACACCTTGCGGTACACTGTT
The DNA here is from genome assembly GCA_037355805.1 of Ixodes ricinus. Lineage (NCBI taxonomy): Eukaryota > Metazoa > Arthropoda > Arachnida > Ixodida > Ixodidae > Ixodes > Ixodes ricinus. The sequence continues at coordinate 40,561 of JAZHYW010012420.1, forward strand.
ACGTCACAGTGCACGGCGGGAACTTTGAATTGGGCCTCGTATTTCTATTTTATTATAAAAAAACTACGCAACTCTATAGCGAAACAATTTTTTTGTGATGTCCTGATATGCCATTTTTAACGCTTAGCATGAAAAAAAATATTATTTTTTTGGCGTGTCAGAGGCCCTTTAAGAACTTACTGGAACGTTTGACTTTGACCAACACGGCGCCGACTGCAGCGACAGAGTCGCGTGGCGTGACAACGTTTCAAATCATGCCCGACCTCAGCAAAAGCATCCAAAGCGAAGGCGCGGAGTCAGCGTGCAACTGGATTGAAAACCTAACAAGAACGGCAACGCTTCATAAAGGCCCTGTCGCACTGAGGCAACAGTTGGACAACTCTTTCCGGCAACACGAGGATATCGTGTTGCCGGCGACCCTGTCACATCGAGGCAACAACGACAGTCGGGCAACATGTTGCTGCCGCCCGGCAACCGTGTTGGCCGATTTGTTGTCCGACCATCCTGTCACACCGCGCTGACGGCGGGGGCAACACGGGGAACACTCCGCCATCTTGATTGTTTACCTTCGTTCTTCATTTGGCAACAAAGCAGATAGCCCTAAGCGAGGAAAGTGAGATCGCTGATATATGTTCGGGATTTACGCCACCGCATGAAGTGTTTCTGTCCGTTCTTTCTTTCATGCAATTCCTGTTTCTATTGTAAAATTGAGTTAAACCGGCAGTACCCCAAAGCGTCTTTTGAAGCGTGGTGTTGAGCTGAACTGAGAGCGCTTCAAAACTGCTACATCGACACGATCGGCCTTCATAACAGTCAATGGAATAAATATTTGTCACCGCTGTCTATTTGCCTACCAACTGCTTTCTGATCGCTTCATACCTCAGAACATCTTGGGTAATTTTGAAACAAATCAGGTGTCTGGTTCGGCTGTTTCCAAGTTCCAAGCATCAGCAATCATGATCAGAGTGGTCGTTTTAATGCTTCAATTTTTTAATCTTTGCTTTTCTGGATTATTTTTAATATACTTCATCAGCGGGTGAGTAGGCATGCCATTTTATTTAACTACACTCTTAAAAAAAGCTAGTAAAAGCTAGTAACTGCAGCAGTTACTACCTATTTCTGGCTCGTTACTACATTTCACCAACTATTTACTACATCAAACACGCGATAGGTAGTAAACGGAGCCATTACTACCTTTGTCTGACCGTTAGCTAGCTATTTACTACCGCAAAGGCGCGGAGAAGATGGCGGCGCTTGCTTCATACCCGATTGCCAGCGTTAGCGACGTACTTGCTGTTTCGGAACGCAGGGGAGGTATCCACACGCAATCGTAGCGCCAAATATTGTATGAGGGGGCATGTTTAAGGGTTCGAGCTGACTTTAAAACGATCGCAGCCTCCGTACCAGCACGACGTGGAAGCCAGCGCTGCAGCGAGCGCAGCCGCAACGGCCATGCATGGTTGATGCAATGGCCATGCATCATGAAACAGGAAAAGTTCAATCTGTTTTTTCATATATATATATACATTTGTATTGTTTTTAAATCATATGTTTGTTGTTTTTTTGTTTTTTTTTACGAGAGACGCTTGGCAACATTGCTCGACAAGCAAAATGGGGCGGTTGGGGCTAGTCGGAGTTCGCAAGACGCTAATTTTTTTGATGTGAAACTGCCGTTTTTGCCTTGTGTCGTGTGAAGCTCTCGTGTTCCCGCGTAGGAGTGCATAGTTAACGTTCGTGCGGCTCGACGGGGCGAGTGTGTGCGTGGACCTGGACTGCTCCGAGGATAGTTCTAACGACCCGGGCCGCTGTCACCGGGTTGGATTTCGTCGTCCAAGAAGCTTTTCTCCACCTCCTACTCTACACTGAGAACTTCTTCACGGTTTGTGTGTGCTCGGGTTAAATGATTCTGGTTGAGCTGTCTTCGGTCGTGACAGTGCACTGTCACAACCATTGATGTGCGTCGTAAATAGTGTATGTAGCTTTGGGACTAATGAAAAAAAAACTGTTTAGGCATTCTACGTGTCTTTCTGAATTTTCCCCGAAAAACGCGACCATTCGTCAGTGTTCTACAAAAACTAAGACGCGAGCTGCAGGCGGTATTAATTTTGCAAGCATTTTCTGTAGCGCAGCACGCGAAAGGAGTGCAGCTGCCGTCGTACTTCCGTCAATTACAGCCTTCGTTCGCCGCGGGAGACGGCAAGAAAGCACTCTCGCCGACGGCGACCGCATGTATCGATTTAGCGAGCGACGAGGCGATCGACGGAGACAGCGACAAGCGACGGCGATTTCTCTCGGTCACCCGTCGCGTCGCTCGGTTTTTTAATTTCAACGTCGCTCATCGCCTTGGCCGCTTATTCCCGTCGCTTTCATGCGGTTTGCCTCGTCGCGCAACTTACCTATCGACTGCGAATAACTGACGTGTTGATACACGACGACAAGTTTGCGCACTCAAATGGTCAGTATAAAAGACTTAATGGCAGTCAAAGAAGTTAGCGGGGAGAAAGTGGCCGAGTGGGATAACGCGTCTCACCTCGAAACCTTGCGTTGGGAACCTCCTGGGTTCTAATCCCCACTGCCCCCACCCGTAAGTTAGCGATTAGAGTGATTAAGTAAGCGTGTGTCTGTGTTGAATTGTGTCGATTATGTGGTAAAAATGTGTGTGTGCATGTTTCTATGTATATACCTGCAGATGTGGAAGAATTGAAATAAACTGTAAATAATCGGCTTCCTTTTTATCGCCACCTGGATTACTCATTTCCAGTTTCAATTTTTTTTGTTGCGCCTGCCACCTGGTGGTAAGTGGCATAAAACTCTGCCTTTTTTTTTTCACCGGAAATCACGTGACTAGTTCCGTTTCCGGTCTTCGGTCGGGAGGTAGCGCTAGCTACTAGCTACAGGTAGTAAAATACATGGATGCCATACTTAGAGGCTAGTAACGGGTACTAGCTTCGTGACCTAGTAACCGTTACTAGCTTGACCGTTACTACCTCCAGGCTACTAGGTATCTAGTAACATATGCGACAAGGGTTACTATACTTCGTTTCAGCTTGGGTCCAGACGCAGCCGATGCTACAAGCGCGAGCTCCGGGCTTCCAGCGTCCCGGCCAAGCACGCGCGCTCGTGCAGTACAGGCACTGCTCAGGGCCACACGCTCGTGCTTGTAGCATCGGCTGCGTCTGGACCCAAGCTGAAACGAAGTATAGCTCTAACCTAGTAAATACTACTAGCTTTTTTAAGAGTGTAGCAGTAATGTGAGCTGGTCTCTCGGCGGCTCTAATTTCAACATCAGTCTGAACGTTCACGACCGTAGCTGTGACCATCCATTTCGACAATCGCTTTCCATAATTACGCAGTACAAACATCTATTAAATTATTTAAGCTGTACGCCAGCGTTAATTATTGTTAAATAACGTTTTCCAAGTCTTTTTTCAAGTAAGACGTTATTGATAGGGAACTAGCTCTGCCATCGAAGCTATCTAGCTGTTGTCGTGTTGCCGGCCCGAAATTCGCTCAGCAAGCGATCAGGGCAACATACGCTGTCCAACACAAATTGCTGCTATTTTTGTTACCGAAAGCTGTCATACCGAGGCAACCTTTTAGTTGTTGTCCATGTTGTGCTGCTGTTGCCGCGATGTGACAGGTTTGTCGGACAACACGAGGAGCGAACTACAAGTTGCCCGACTGTTGGACAACCATGTTGCGTTGCTGCTGCCGTCGTGTTGCCTCAGTGTGACAGGGCCTTTAGGGACATTGACTGCAGATATGTTGCGCATCATATTATGAATGCCCCACGCGCGACGCCAGGCAATTCATCTAGGATATTGCTTTATTTGATGTCAGTCGTGGGATTGTATTTCGCTCAAACAGCCCCCTCATTTTTCTCCCTCCGGCCCTTTTATTTGACCACCTGCTCCCGCCTCAGATGCCGGCGGGCTATGTGTTGCATAAGTGTCTATTTGTCGTGCACTCGTTGCGCGGTCGCCAACTCCTGTAACGAAAGTGAAACCACCATAAATAGTGAAAGACATCCCGCGGCATCCCTTTTCTCGACGTGTTTACTAACTTCCATGGCATTACGGCTTTATCCGTGGTTCTCTTCTTTTTTAGAAGAAACCAACTGAATAAACCAACCATACAAATGAAAGGAGAACGTGAGAGACGCATTCAACCGCTGGACTACCAACTGCGTTGAATGATACACTTCATCTTCATCGACTGGCTAAGAACTTTCGAAACATAGGCATCCTGCTCGTTTGTATACTTGTGGGCAGTACTTCCACCTCGTAAGAACATATTCTCTCCTCTGGCTAAGGTCACAGATGGTGAACTAACACACATGTCGCCTTTCTCTTCTGTGGTTAAAGCTTCCAAAACCTCACGTTCAAACCGGTTTCTGTGGTGCCCAATGATAGTAACTTTGTTTAAGTTTGCCTTGCACTTACAGTCGCGGCAATGTAGGGCTGAGTGACCTGCTGCCGTCAAGTTCTTTAACCTATTGGCATGTTCCCGAGTCCTGTCGTTGTCCTGTCGTCCTGTCCTGTCGGACAGACCGGGCGGTGCGTCACGCTTAGCTCGCAGAAATATTTGACACTTTTTCGATTAATTATGTAACCACATGACAATAATAATGTCTAAATTGCACAGGAATCTTTAAGGCTTTTTAGGACACCGCTGCTATACAAAGTGTTGCAGCTTCACACGCTTCCATACCCTCTCCGGTTTGTAATAAACAAAGACGCATACTAAAACACATTGTCACCCCAGTGCAGCCGGTTCAGCATTTCAAATCCACGCGAAAAGCCGTTGGAGCAAGCGGCTTTCGCTAGAAAACCGCTTGCTCTAACGCTTGCTATGCAAACGCTGTTGCTACACTTGCTATGCAAACGCTAAACAAGCTAAGCAAAAAAAAAAAAAAATCTTAATGTTTGAAGCTGCCAAAATTAGGGGGCACCCGGATTTGAACCGGGGACCTCTCGATCTGCAGTCGAATGCTCTACCACTGAGCTATACCCCCACAATAAGCACCTGTGGAAGCCGGTTTATTTGTAACGTAGCTTTTCTATCTCGTGATAAAGTTCGATAAAGTTGATAAAGTGATAAAGTTGTGATAAAGTTCGTGATGGTGTTCGTAAGGGAGAGGTTAAGGAAAGAATTACGAGACATAAGAGGGGACCAGCAATTTGTATTTAAAAATAATTATATAATTACGTAAAATAATAAATAAACCAGAAATCGGAATATCATGAAACAGTCGGGTTTTATTCAACGCGGATCAGTCCGAGAATTCAAGCCAAATGGGTGTCGTCGTCATTTTGAGGACCTTGAGGTTGTATCCAGGCGAGGTGAGTATGGAAGCTGGACATTGGTGGAGCGTCGCCTGGCGGGCGTTCTGGGTTGCCTCTCGGTCTTGAGCCGAACGGCCGTCCCTTTGCACGCCGGCGACTAGACTCCGGAGTATCAGTCTTCTGTGAGCGTAGACATGTGGACGAGCCAGTGTAGTTGTAGCCTTCGACCTGGCAGCCCAGTCCCGTTTCAGGCCATGCTTCCCAAGAACCCAGTTCTGGTCGCCGGTCGCCATGGCTCTGCGGTCTCGATTGTTCTTGTGCGCCGGTTCGAGGACACCTTTTCCTCCTCCTTCTGTCTTAGTGATGCAAAACTCACATCACCAGACTCGTAATAGAACTGCGCTCACTCAAATCAATAAGCTATTTTAGCTAAAAATCAAGAAGCTCAGGCTTAAATGTCTGTAACCTTGGGCCACCCACACCTGATATGGCTTGTCTGCAGTCACCGTCCTTAAATCTGGCGTCGAAGGTATCGAAAAGAAAAAAAACTTAGTTACTTCATTTACCGATAAAATCTCCATCTCACAAGTCGTCCACAACACATTCAGAGACACGGGCACGGAAGTGTTGCTTGGCCAAATTCTTAATTTGGCCGTTATAAGTGTAACGCTGCGCTTCCGGAGCTTGACGGTCACCGTGCGCGGCATGCTTTCTAGAGCATGCACTAATGGCCAGGCAAGGCGCAGACCGCTCGATATTTTCATCACCCTCAAAAATCTTTTGCCGCGAACAGTTACGTGGCCGGTGCCCAAAACGCGTTCGTCCTCCACGAAGCTTCGCTAGTTGAGGTTTCCGCAACTTTTAAATATCAACATGCTCGTTTTACCAATCCATAGAAACATAAAACATCTCTGTCACCTGCAATATGCTCCTGTCCTGACCGCTTCGCATCCGCGTACAGGTAAACTATTTTTAGCGCGCTGACCAGCATCAACGAGCAGGCGCACGGGATATTCTGAAGGATCTATCATCTATCCCCGTCTCTTCCGCCATCTTCAAACTACCGCCCCACCACCTATAAGTCGTTGGAGTTGCGAATACATTAGCTACAGAAGCTTAAAACAGTGGTTATAGCTGGCGCAGGCCGCCGCCCGAACCAAAGCGTTTAGCTGTATAAATCCACCCATTCATCGGAGCACGGGGCCCATAGACCTTTGCAAAAATCGACTTCAGCGCACTGCCATCTTTGTCTGCTGGACTGTGGAACGCATTCTGAGCATGCGCAGTAGATGACTTCTGTGGAATATCAGACGCCGCACATGCGTCCACAGCCCAATGACTCGTCATTTTTCACCTATGTGATAAGCGTTGGAAAGCTGCATAGATCGCTTTTGTGTGACCGTCATCTTCCTCAATTATTGTATTAAAATACGTATTAATTTATTCATCAGGTTCTCCAGCACTGTCCAAAAGGCATTATCGCAGGAAAGTGATCAAAATATACATTATCACACTATAGTAAATGAATTTTTTGCGGGCACACATGTACACAAACATTCATTAACTCTCTCTACTACAAGCCAAAGACAAACGGTGTGGCATCACATAACACAAAAAAAAAACATGCATAAATCACATTCGTTGAGAGTAGTACATAAAAAAAAGTAGTTCAAAAGCATCGAAACAATATTACTGAGTAGCCGAATGGAGTCTTCAACTGTACCTGAAAAAGGCGAATATTTGAAAGCATCAGTTCTGCAATTATATTCTATCTTTGCAAGCATAGTACGACCCCCGTGAAACAGAATATTATTGATACTAAAATCTACTATTGTCAATTTTTGTTTCCTTGGAGTAAGTGGTGTGCTTTAGATTTAAGCAAAACCGTTGTTTCTTTGTTGTTGTTGTTGTTGTTTTTTTGTGCAGTGACTTAAATTGAAGGTCGTATTTATTTCAGTAATCTCGCAGCGTTGTTTTGCGCTCTTTCGTTTTGATTTATCAGCGCATGTAGAGTCTACGGCACATAATAAAAAGATACCGATTGCACAGGCATTTTGAAGGATTGGTTGGACACAGCTGCAATACAAAGTACATATGTATAAAACAATTTATACATTCATCACGAATCATAACATTATCGATTTGCATGGAAGAGCGGAAAGAGTTTTGTAAGAAAACATTCGGGCAATCAACAATTAGTGAAAACGATTTTACCAGAATCGAGTAAATATTTTTCGTTGATTTAAAGTACGTGGAAAACAAACACAGCCATGACGTGTGAGTACATAAAATGTGCGTACTATGGTATCAGACCTTTCAAGCGCTGTGAAAATGATAGCCTAGCAATCAGATAAACCCTTAAACTTTATTTTCAAATAAACGAATGGATTGCGTAATGAATCTGACTATGTATGCTCGTATCTGGATTCGCTTTATTATACATTTGAATCTTTGCTTTTACCGAAACGTGGTTGTCCAGATAACAAGATAGTGTGCAGTTCAAAGGTTGTAAGTGTGTAGCGATCTGTCGTGATTCTCAACGTGGAGGCTGTTTTTAGAGCGCAGCTCTTAGGTGCCCATTTCCGCGTTTCGCTGCGTCACCGCCGCTGTCGGTGTAACCGCCCCGCTAACTTTAGCGGGAAATTGAATTGGTGTTGAGGTAACGTGAGGTCAATGTTCCCGCTAAATCTAGCGGAGAAACTTAATTTGTTCATGGGTGACGTGACACGAAGTCATGTGACGTCAGTTTCTCCACTAAATTTAATGGGGAAACTGAATTGGTGTTGAAGTCATGTGACGTCAATTTCCAAGCAAAATTTAGCGGGGAAATTGGCGTCACGTGACCTCTACACCAATTTAGTTTCCCCGCTAAATTTAGCGGGGAAAATGACGTCACATGACTTCGTGTCACGTGACGTCATTTCCCCGCTGACCGAGCACTCTGCGAACTTTCGGAGAGGAGGAGGTGGGGAGGAGGAGGGGGAAGAAAGGAGGAGGAGGAAAGGAGGAGGATGAAAGGAGGAAGGGGGAGGAGGAAAGGAAGGGAGGAGGAGGGGAATGTACGGAGGATGAGGAGGGGCATACCCTCTCCTCAGTACCCTCCCCTTCTCCTCCTCAAGAGCTGCGCTCTAGTTTCGCATTATAGCGATTTGTAAACGTCTTTCATTTTTAGAGCGCAGCTCTTAAGCGGGTTTCACATGCAGCGATTCCGCCGCCGAAATCGCTGCCGCTAGCGGCGCGGCGGCACGGATCGCGAGGTTTCATTTCACATGAGCGTTTTCTGCCGTTGCGATAGCCAATGTTGCTTGCAGAAAGCAGATGCGATCACTTTCACGGCCTCAGTCACCTCTTCCCAGAGTTTCTCTTTGGTCCCATTGTTTCTAAATGTTTTGAGCTGGGCGTCCCAAAGAACCCGACGCTTCGACACTTCACTTATAAGCAGTTCATTGAACTGGGCGCGATACATTTTGTCTTACTTGGCGGACGATCTGTGTTCAAAAAGACATGTCAATGTCGCTCAGTTCTTCTTCGTCTTTTAATTTTCTCACTAGCGCTCGCACGAGCCGCTTCCGATGAGCGTCTCTTGCTCTCGCTACAGTTGGCACTCAGGCGAGGAAAGTAAAAAGAGCCGTGTGTTTCATTCAGAAAACAAATTCCGAAGAAGGGGACAGCAATCACCCTCCTCCATAATCTCCTGAACAGTTCCGACGCCACTGCCGAAGCAAAGAAGCTCGACCCGCCGGAGAAAAAGAAACCACAAAGCAGTCGCTTACGTACTTTCCCTTCTTGTCGTCTTCTTCAAGAACGAGAAAATGCTGCCGTCCTATGCGCCAGCTTTCCCGCAATGTTTCTCCTTCTGTCACGTGATTTCCCGCCGCGCTGTGAGTGGCCAGCTGGGAAGCTGCCGCTCTGCCGCGGCGAAAAATTTCCAACCCGGTGGAACCCTGCCGCTCAGCCGCTGCGGCTGGCCAGAGCGCCGCGACGGCAGAAATCGCGCCGCTCTAGGGCCAAAATCGCTGCATGTGAAACCCGCTTCAGGCGCCCGTTTCCGGCTTGAGCGGCGTCTCCGTCGGCGTCGCGTCGCCGTCGCCGTCGGCGTAACCGCGCGGTGCATTATGGGACGTGTGACGTCATTGATTACGTCATCGGCATCGTCACTGATGACGTCATCAGTGACGTCACTGATGACGTCATCGGCATCCGCATCATCATCGTCACTGATGACGTCATCAGTGACGTCACTGATGACGTCATCGGCATCATCATCGTCATTGATGACGTCATCGACATCCGCATCATCATCATCACTGATGACGTCATCAGTGACGTCACTGATGACGTCATCGGCATCATCATCGTCACTGATGACGTCATCGGCATCCGCATCATCATCACTGGTGACGTCATCAGTGACGTCACTGATGACGTCATCGGCATCATCATCGTCATTGATGACGTCATCGGCATCGGCATCGTCACGTGACCACCCAGGTCACGTGACCCCCCCGAGGTCACGTGACCTCCCCAGATCACGTGATCCCCCCCTGAGGTCACTTGACCCACCCCTAGTACCCTTGCCTCCTCCTCCTCAAGAGCTGCGCTCTAATTCGGCGTTACAGGGAGTTGTAGACTGCTTTCACTTTTTTTCTTGTATTTCCAGAACAAATTAATGAACCGTCTAATTGAAGTTAAAGCAAGTAGGCAGGGGAGCTGGTTAAGGATAGACGTAGTAACCCTGGAGCTAGGGGAAAAAAGGGGGACGGACGGACACGAAACTCCGGAGTTTCGTGTCCGTCCGTCCCCTTTTTGTCCCCTAGCTCCAGGGTTACTACGTCTATGGCCAACCGTCTAATGTCTGATTTTTCCTGTATAAACAAATATTTTGAATCTTTGGTTGTGAGATGGGAAAGTATTATACTAGCCGAGATTTAGCGACCGCCTCTAGTGCCTACGTTTTTCTTAATTTTATTTAAGGTTTACTAGAATTTTTTATCTCGGCGAAGTTGAATTGCATTACGGTAGGTGACCTGAACATTGACTTATTGGCTGATAAATCTGGGAAAGTAAAGTTATTAGAAATAATTAAGCCAAATGGATGCGACAATAATATTCGTGTCCCGACGTGTATAACCGAATGCACAAAAACGTGCTTGATATCTGCGTAGCAAACTTCCAAAACTAACTGCAGATCTGAGTAACCATTTATTGTTTTTTTTTTCTTCCTCAAAATAATTCACAAAACAAGCGATCTATGATCACGAATGCGATATTTTACGGTAATATAAATACAGATATACAGATACTTTAGAATGTTTCTACAGTATTGTTTTAACTGAAAATAGCAAGATACATTAAATAATCTAAACACTGAGAAATCGTGATTTTTTCTTAACAAATTTAAAAAAAAATTATAATCAAGCTTTTCTGTTAGTTGAATTTTAGAAATAAAAAATAAAAACCTTGATTACGCTGCAGCTTCCACGAATAAAAGTAGGCGATGACATGTTTGGTAAATTAGTAAAAACGAAAAACAAGAACTTGCTAGCTATAAAACTATAAAAGCAAACTTGCGCTGGACACTATAAGATGACCTTCTGTGTTCCTGAGTCGCGGGTTTCATTACCATGAATCGCCACCAGCTAGCTTGTTTTTTAAGTATTGTGGAAGATGACTGTAGTTTTAAAAAAATAAAATTTCCTAAATACGTAGAGACCCCTAAAATGTAGAACACTATGAAAGAAATGATGTCAATAAATCAAGTGTTCATTCCAGAAGAGCTCGACATTGACGGTCATATGACGCCTAATCCTCACTGCCGAACGCGTTTAAATATTTTTTGCCACCTGGTGCTTCTTAATCATCGTCCTGTATAGTAATAATCAATTACTTATCAGGTATTTTCTCAGGTAAATTTGAAAATTGCCAAAGTTTCCGTTATCCAGAAAGCTGGTGCATTTGAAAATCTCTGCAACTATAACCATATACGTATAAATTGGCTTTTTGTTTTTAATTGTGGGAAAATATTTCATTGGAGATTTTACACATATTTTAGATGTAATAAGGTCACAACCAAGCATCAGTTTAACTTTCAAAGGAGTAAATCAACCCAGTCAGTCTTTATACGAATTAAAGGTAAAGTAATAACTTCAGGCCAAACATACGCAATTTTAATTTTCTCGGGTTTTAGAAAGGCATTTAATTCTATTCAACATGATATCTTAAAAACAAAAAAAAAGTTAGCTTCGTATGGAAGTAGAGGGAACGTGCTCAAAAATAATTAGCACTCGCGCTTCCAGTATACATTACTACATGGACGAACCAACTTGCACCAATGATATAGGTGCGGTGCTACACACAGTTCTATCCTCGGGACTTTCTAACGTGAAACGTTCTTTGTCTAAGTGTTCGGCACTTCCTGAAGCCCAGATAACAGTGAAGCCCGCATAAAATCACGACCGCGAGGCTCGACACTGATCGGAATCGCATTTAAAAAAAAAAAGTCGTTCGCGCCAGGCGGAAATCCAAGCCAGAGCATTTAAGCGAGTGTCTTGCGATCATGTCGCAACGCATTTTTTTATTTATCACATGTCACCACACTTTTTTTTTCCTTATTGTCAACGCACGACACATCGCTTTTTTTTTTTTTTTGCTTTCTTTATTGTGCCACGACACATCGCCGTGAGTGGAGGTACTATTAATGCGAAACGTTCTTTCGCCAGGTGTTCAGCATTTCGAGAAGCCCAGATAAAAGCGCGGCCGCAAGACTCGACACTGATTGGTTCACGGGTAGGAGAGGAGGAGTGAAGTGCTCGACGCTGTGTGCTTGACGGGGAGGTCATGTGATCACAGGGGTCGATGAGGAAGAGCTCGACCACCTGTGCGCACTGAGGGAGAGGAGCTCGAGAGTGTGGAAGGCTCTGGAAGATTTCCAGATTTATCAGCCCGATAGCGGTAGTATCGCTTCATTCTAGGAACAACTCTGAAGTGTACACATGGTAAGGCGTTAAACTAATCGGATGAATAGCGCCGTGAACGTGGGCGTCTGACGTCTGGAAACTCAGAGTATCGATAAACGTTTGGGATGCTAGAAGGTTTCACATATGCAACACCTATGTTGCATATGTTGCATATGCAACACATATGCAACATGCCTAGGAATTTGTTTATTTTATACATAAATGAGAATAACCTTACCTCCAACCCGTAATATTATTTGATACGGTGACGATACGAACGCCTTTTTTTTTCTAGTAATGACCACGGTTATTTCCAACTAGTTTCAAATATTTGGCTAAATGAGTTACCCTCGCATATACAAAATGTATGCTGTTTACGAAAGAAATAAGTTTCGAAGGATAAAAATTTAGCGCTTAAAAACACGTAAGTGTCTTGGCGTGTTGTTGCAGAAACGCTTAGTTGGACTCTACACATTGAGAAGATATGCTTCATAACTAGGACAATAGGGACTCTAAACATGTTAAGACAATTATTGTCAAGGTGGTTGAAGTCACAACTTTACTCTCACTTGTTTATTCAGGCCTACAATATTGAATAACGGTCACGGGAACGACACACACTGATACAAAACAAGTTATTCATCTTGCAAAAGATTAGGCGTTCGATTTATTGGAAACCTTGTAAGGTATAAGTAAGCACCCAATGCCCATTGCTTTATATTAAGGGTATAAAATATGAACTCTAGGGCAAAGCAAGATCCTTAATATACAAATCATAGTTTTAAATAAAATGAGGCAGAATCAATCAAATTTACCACTTAAAACCCAAAGAAACTAGTTGAAGAAGCAGCTGCAGGAAAGTTTGCACAAACTACGGCTTGCAACAACTTGCATATCTTGTTCTCGGCGTACTAAACAGACACCCTACCATATAGCTGAAATGGCTCAAATAAAAAGTTCATTTTGGACACTTATAAAAAAAAAAAAAAGAGAGAAAGAAAAAACCTTCAACAATATATTACAAACGTGAATTGTACGTCCGATATCCCGTTAATATTCATAAGTCCTTTTTAATTTTTTTTATTGTTCTGTGTGTGACCAGGGGTCACACACAGAACAATAAAACCCCTAGCCCCTCACGCCTTTTTTTTTTTTTGTCTGAAATAATATCATATACGAATTTAGCAAAGCTTCCTTGTGTTCTCGATTTTGGTATAAATAAAAATGCATATCAAATGACCGCTACATATCATTGTAGCTGATGCAGCATTGAATATATCAGGCGAAGAGCCGTTGGGGCGAGCAGCGTCCACGAAGCTAAGCATAGCAAAGTGGCACGCAAAAGTTGTCAAAAACAGGGGGCACCCGGATTTGAACCGGGGACCTCTCGATCTGCAGTCGAATGCTCTACCCCTGAGCTATACCCCCACGAGGAAAGGCCATGGAAGCCGGTTTATTTGAACTTAGTATTTTCATCTCGTGATACACTTGTGTGTATCGGCATCACGACGCTAATTTAGAACAATCTCAATCTAAAATTTCTGTACCCTTCACATGTTGGGCATCCACATGTTGGGCAAGTGACCGCATGCAAAACTTCCCAGGCCTCTTTGGTGCGACAGCCGCTAAACACTCTTGTTTTGTTCAGGTTTAAGTGACTTCGAAAATGCAGTGGCATAAATTGAAAATGATGGGAAAACATGACACAGGGGTGGAAAGAAAGTTAAAACACAAAACGAGGCAAAAAAAAAAAAAAGGATCGACAGCGACGCTGTTTGTTCGCCTTTTTTGGTTGGAGACAGCTACATTACAAGTTATTGCAGCTTCACACGTAGTTTCAAGGTGTTTTCCGGCTTGTGATTAATAAACGCTCGTACCAAAACACCTCGTCACACCAATATAGTTGGTGCAGCAATCCAGTGTCACGCCAAGAGCCGATGGAGCGAGCAATGTTTGCAAAGCTAAGCAAAAAAAAAAAAAAAACAAGAACCAACGTTGAAAGTGTTAAAAAGAGGGGTATCCGGATTTGCTATTCTTTTTCTTTTTCTCTTCCTCAAATGTTCTACCACTACGCAATACGCCCCTTTTTTTCATTTTTTTTGTTCTTAAAACAAGTTATACCTCTACGAGAAGAGGCTATAATAATCGGTTTGTTCGTGCATTATTTTATGAGAGGATAGCCAATATACAAAAAACTGGCTACCCTTGTGTCTTGACAAAACAAACAAGCTCTCAAAGTTGCTACTACTGGTTGACAGCTTATCTATATACCCCTGAGAAGCAACGATAAAATCCAACTTATTTGCGCGTTTTTATTTTCTTTAAATCTGGCTTTGGATATGATATCATTGAAATCGGGAAGCTATTTTAGATAAACCGGTGAATGCTTGACCAACCCACATCTGCTGCTGCCTAGTCGCACCTATAAGGGGCATTCACAGGACGCCATATTGTTGGACGTTGTTCACAGCGCGTGCTCAGAAATAGCTCCCATTTATTGTCTTCTAAGAACAACGATTCTGATTGTGTGGAATGGATGTGGAACGTGCATTCTGGTGCACTCCTCGCAGGCGGTGCAGCCAAAGCTATGGATACCCGTGTGCTCGCGGACCTTGAGCACCGATCAAAGCTGTGCAACGCGGGGTGCTCGCTTCTTCTGAAATGCTAGAAACAGATGTCCTCAAGCATCGTTCTGAGCGTGCGCTGCGAACAACGTTCAACAAAATGGCGTCCCGTGAATACCCCGTATAGACAATTGCAAGCATGGCACTTTCACTGGTGCCCCATGCGCGCAAGCGCGTGCAACTTGCGCGTGAACATAGCTTTGGCAAGCTTGCAATTGAACGGGCTTATCCGCACGACCAGAGACATGCATAGTCCAGTCGCTTTTCTTGCAATCGACTATAGCGTGACTGACCACGTACAAATACGTTCTATAGGCCAACGCGCTGTTTCCAAACAAGCCCTGACGAGGTGTGGGCACACGCGCAGTTTCCGCACGAGGTGTGGGCACTGCGCGCGTGCGCAGGAAAAGTAGACCGTCTGCGCATGCGCCCTGCCAATGCGGAGCGCAAGTTCGTCTGCTTTTTTTGCAGGGTTGTGGTGACGTCAGAAAGCTGGGCTCTGACTGGTTCTGATTGGAAGAGTATAGTGGGTAGGCCTCAAGGCAGATGGCTTTGAGGTCTACCCTCTGTCCTTCAATCAGAGCCAATCAGAAGCTCGGCGTCTCTCTGACGTCACCGAAACTCCTGCGCAAGAAGCAGACGAACTTAAGCTCCGCATAGCAGCGCCACCGCAGCGGCGTGACGTCAGCGCCGCCTGTTGATGTATACACTAGAGCCACTAAATGAGCTGCGCTTAGAGTATCAGCACTCTGTTCCCCGACATTGTTGTGGGCGCCGCCATTTGCGTGCTTGTGCAGAGCAGACGCAACTGCCAGTCGTCATTATTCAAAAGTGCGACTTCCTCAGCATTAGATTCGGTGTTCGGAAACTCATGTGATATTGCTTTGCTTTGTCGCGAACTGTTTAAACATTTGTGGAGGACGAAAAAGGGTTTTCTGCGATTGCAGATAACGGGCAACCATGATTTTAAGACACAATATGGGCAAGTGTCGTTACTCTAAAGCGTAGCTGATTTAGTGGCACTAGTATACACTAGAGCCACTAAATGAGCTGCGCTTAGAGTATCGACACTCCGTTCCCCGACATTGTTGTGGGCGCCGCCATATTGGGGCTTGTGCAGAGCAGACGCAACTGCAGATCGTCATGATTCAAAAG
This sequence comes from Ixodes ricinus, assembly GCA_037355805.1. NCBI lineage: Eukaryota > Metazoa > Arthropoda > Arachnida > Ixodida > Ixodidae > Ixodes > Ixodes ricinus. The sequence goes on from JAZHYW010012420.1 coordinate 56,581, forward strand.
TGCGACTTCCTCAGCATTTGATTCAGTGTTAGAAAGCTCATGTAATATTGCTTTTCTCTGTCGCGAACTGTTTCAACTTTTGTGGAGGACGGAAAAGCGTTTCCTGTGATTTCAGATAAAGCTTCAGATAACTAGCAACCATGATTTTAAGCCACAATATGGCCAAGTGTCGTTACTCTGAAGCGTAGCTTATTTAGTGGCTCTAGTATACACCTTTGCAAAGTGGGATCGCGGCTTAGCTTCGAACCGCGCGCCGAGGTGAGGCGGACCTGCTCTCCAGCCAGGATGTTCGCTGCTTGTCGTACAATGTTGCCAAACGTCTCTCGCTGAAGCATACAGCACTCAGCGCAGATAGAAATTTAAAAAAATATATATATATATAAAACATACAGATGTTGTTTTCGACCGCCGAAGAGCACGAACAATTAAATAAAATACCCAAACCAGTCACAAGTCGAAAAATTTGAAAAATATCTAAAGTTTCGAAACGCTCATCAGAATGCGCGAGAAGCCGCATGGCCATTGCGACAACGATGGCTGCCCTCGAGGCAGCTGTGGCTTCCACGACGTGCTGGAACAGAGGCTGCGACCGTTATAAAGTCATCTCCAACCTTTAGACATGCCCCGTCCTACAATATTTGATGCTACGATTCTGTGTGGATACCTCCTCCTGTGTACCGAAACAGTAAGTGTGTCGCTAACGCTGGCCGTCGGCAATACAGCAGGGGGGGGGGGGGGGGGGGGGGGGCTATGTTGCACGGCTTGGACTCCCAGGAGACTAGGAAGAAGGAAGTGACGTCAACAACGCTCTTTGGATGTTGATTGGTGGAGTCGCTGATGACGGTGAGTTTCTGCGATTAAGATACGTTCATTCACACCTACGTCACTTCCTTCTCCCTAGTCTCCTGGGAGTCCAAAACGTGCAACACAGCCCCCCAGACGACACCGTCTTGTCATCGCGCATCCCAATGGCGTGCCCCTGGCGCACCCCAGCATGGCGGAAACGTTACGCGGCGCCAGCATCGTTCAAAATGGCTGCGCACAGGAGCCTTCCTTGCAAACGTGTATAGAAGCACTTTCGGTGGGTAGTCATCATTCTTCTGGCGTGGGCGTATACTCGGGGCGGTTTCACGAAACTCGTTTTCACTTCGAGTAAGCCGTGTGTGGCCATGTTGATGAACAGCCGCCGTCATTTCTTTTGTTAGTTTGCATGTCGACGTTCAGTTATTTGGTGGCGCTTTAGGTGTTGCTGAAACGCAAAAACACGGCGAGTGGCTCCGTCGACGACAGAACTCAGGAAGTACGATCGGAGACATAGTTTGCATAAATTTTACATATGATACTCGAATAAACCCACGTGTACTCGACTCTTTTCCGTGTCGCCTCGGAGTCTCCCCGGCACGAGTTTAGCCAGGATTGTCAATGGTGAATTGTACAAACAAATACTTGGTAAGGGGCTTCGGCGTGGTGTAATCGTAGATTGTAGAAAATTGACGCCACTGGATTTAAGCACCCAGTTTCCCCGCTCAATTGTCAGGAGAAATTTATTAAAATACAGGTTCTTCTTAACTTCCCGAAAGCACGGTTTAATGTCTCATAACTTATAAGTAATTTTAAACGATCGCAACTTAAATACCCTATTTCATGCATTCAACTTCAAAAATAAAAATCGCTGGCTTTTTTTTTGCCTTTTCTGTTTGATCTATTCATTGGTTTGCAGTATGTAATAAATAAATTACTATAACAAACCAACTAAATTAATATATAAATGTATTTTCCTCACCCTCTTTGCTGACGTATTTAAGGGCTATACTTGAGAATTCGCCAGTAAAGTAGACGAGATGCGTGTACGCATGTGGCGTTTAAATGTGCGGTCGCGATCCATGTGAAGGTGTACACGTGATCGTCGCGTGGCGGTGCCGTGGACCGGCGGCCGTGGCAGCTTGCTGCGCGCCTTGCGAGGCAGGCGCGGCGAGGTGCGGATAAGGCGCCCGCGAGCGGCGCTGCCAGTGCGGAGCGGTCAACGCTCGCCTGTTCACCTTCAGGTGAATCGTGCGAAGCCTCTCAAAGCTGAGAGCGTGCACCGCGCTCTACCCATGCCACACCCAAGGGATTAGAAAAAGGAAAAACTCTATGCCTCACATAGCCGGCAGTGGGGGAAATACCAGATTCCTTGAGTACTTCATTTGCGTAACGTAGGGCTTTTGAATTTCAACCACTCCTACCACTCGTTCTTGTTGTTCGTTTTTACGCTCCTTCGCTTGTGACACACGCACAAAAATAACGTGTGCACTCTGTTGACGGAAATGTTTATTGATTCGGTTCGGTTCGGGTTCGAGTTCGCGGCTTGCGGTTCAGTACCGGTTCAGTTTCAGATAGTAGGAACGGTTCAAACCGGTTTGAACCAGTTTGAAACGCTAGAGTTTGAACACATTTTCCGCGTTGTTTCTACAGTCCGCCGTGAAACAAGTGGCTGAGTAGTTTTTCATCGTTTGTACAACCCACTTTTATTTCCATGCAACAAAAGCAAGAAATGGCGTTATTTTACTTTGAGAGAGCAGTCTAAAGAAAAGCTAAGGTAAAGTTAGAAAATAGAAATAAAAACATTTGTGCCTATACGACTCAACTGTCCTACTATAAAGTCATTCGGTCATTTATACTCAAAGTCATTTATAGTCATTTGAGCATAGAAACGCATATTTTTCCCAAGTCGGACAAGTTGCTTTCGTCGCAGTTTCATTATTGCCAAAGTATGTCGAATTCAGTAGTACTACAAGAAAAGTCTGGCAGATTTATTTGCAGATGTAACGAGAGAAAGAGCTGGAAACTTGTGCTATATGGGAGGTAACATTTTCAAAGTACATTCATTTTTGTAAAATTACGTCTCTAGTTAATAAACATTCTTTCGGGGTTTTTCGTTCTATTTCTTTCATTCGCTTAGTACTGATTTCTCAACTGCACGTTGCTGCGAAAACGGGACTTGCGGGCTTTTTTCGAGGCGAAATGACGGGACGATGTAGATGAACCTCTAAAACCGGACTGCCCCGCCCAAAACGGGACGTCTGGTCTCCCTTCTCAGGAGACTCAAGTTATATTCAGTTTTGCGTACACGCGTTTTGGGCCCTCACTTTATAACCCTGCGTTTTAGCAGTCATGCGCTACGCCATTTTATTAATCTACCGTTTACGATCGCGAGACTGCTCCAAACTGGAAACTTTACGGTTTGGACGGTTAATGCTGTCTGCTGGTTTGTGTTGCAAACACTGCATTTCACCAGGAAACTTAACTGCTTCTGTAGATAGCTTGCACGTGACGTCTGATGTCATACCAGCGCAAGCCAGTACATCGAGGGAATAAGCAGCTTATTCCTGCTTGGTGCAGTGTCGTGAGAAACGTCGCGGGCGCGTGACGCTACAAAAACGTGCTTTCTGACAGGTGTGCCGGTCCGAGCAGAGTAGTTTATAGTATGTCCCTCAACCCTAACCCCCCCCCCCCCCCCCAGTTATTACCCGATGTTACACCAAGGAATACATTTTTTTTTTTCTGAGCGACTCTCGATTTTTTATTTTGGGGTGTCATTTGGACATTCATATCTGTGCCACTCATTGAGAGTTATCTTCCATTGTTATCGTTTTGTACCCGAAAACTGGGAAGAATCTGCGAAATGCGGAGGTGAACTTTTTTTTTCCATTCTGGTACATGAATGGCGGTAGCAAGGGATAAAGCTGTATAACAGTTGGACGGAGCCCCTCGCTCTCTTATAGTTTCATATAACAGATACAACTTCAAATTACGCACAGCAACCGCATGAGAAACTCGACAGAGCATATAATACGAAATAAACAGATTTTTGCTAATTCGTTAATTAATTTCTATTTAACTCATCACGCCAATCGTTCCTTGTTATTGAAATAAGATTCATGTTACCGTTCAGGAGAGCATTCAGCGTAGGAGGAATTGTATAGAATAATTATTAGGACAAAGTTGCAGTCAAAAGTTCCGCCGAGTGAGTTGGACAGAAAGTAGTATCCTCTCTCGGATCAGCAAGATTAGCAAGGCTATCTACTTTTTTATTTTCATTTTGAGGGTTTCGTTTGAATTCGACCAAACTTGCCGAGGGGGCCCTTACCTTTTCGAAAAAAATATATGTGCTAGCTCAATCCCTGCGATAAACAAAACTGCCCTTTTAAATTTTCAACCTAACAGTTTTGTAGAAAAACAGTATGGATTGTCACGTGGTGTATGTCAACAAAATTAATTTGATTTTGTTTTTCACAAATTTTACCGTCGTTGACTTCACTCCAACCGCTAACATTGTTTCATGTAAAGTACACTATGACAAACCACTTTTAGAAGGAAACAGTGTATTTTTTTCTATGACTTTGTTTTACAAAACCGAAACCTTGCTACCCAAAGCACTATCACATTTTGATTCTTGCAGAGAATGAGGAGTTAAAGGGCCCTTAAAAACAAAAAACAAATGTTTTTAACAGTTTGGTTGGGACACGCGTGCCAAAAAAATTTATTTTACGCGAAAAAAAATATTTTTTTTACAGCAATATTGACGGCGCGAGACACAATTTAGTCGGCAGCCACCTCCCTTTCCACTTGTTTTCTCTCTCGGCATTTCGGGCGTGTGGAGGAGAGGTGGACCGGCTTCGCCTTCACGACCGAGATGGTCATTCCGGAATGACCCGTGACGTCATGGACTTGGCGCACAGAATTTCAAATCAATCTCTCTCCGTCAATATCGCTCTAATTTTTTTTTTCACATAAAAATTATTTTTTGACACGCGTCTCCCACCCAGATTGTTTAAAAAATACTTTTTTTTCTTTTCAGTGGTCCTTTATTAGTTTTTGAAACAAATATCAGTGCAGAGCTATGAACAGAAACTTTTTGATTACATATTGTTTGTGCGGGTAATATTTTTTTTTTAAAGTTATATCTTGTTCAAAAGATAATAAAAGCCTCAAATTTTAAGGTATGGAGCGAATTATTTTCAAAGGATCGACCATCTACCTGGTTGAATATCACAGAATAAAACAACGTTTGACTTCTTTCTTTTTTTAATTCTCAAAATAACTGGTATAAAACAGTTTTTTTTTTTGCTCCGAACATGATGAAAGCTTAATTACTTAACTATTTGAAATCGATGTTCTAGAAAAATTTATTTTGTATTTCTTCTAACTTTTTTTGTATCAATTACCCGCATGGCTAAACATCATTGAATATAAATATTGGTTTAATGCTTTTTATTCTCCTCATAACCAGGTAAACAAGCCGCTTTTTGACTTCAGTCAGTCAACTTTCAGCTCATGAATGCTAGCTCCATCGCAACGTGACTAATCAAAAATAGCAGATGTGGCATTAAACTGCTTTACTGTGACGTATCTTCACTGTTCAAGCAGAACCCCACAATATCACCCCAAACTAAAACGAAGCACTTGCGTTCACTCAGGTCGCGTTTAATCTCCGACCGTGGCGAGCCAGGCTTTGTTCTTCCAACTCTGGTAGGATAGTATTGATTTTGTTCAAATAACTGTTGAAATATCTTGTGAGAATCATAAATGCATAAAATGGGGTAAACGCTAATAAATCATCCATGCAGCAAGTTTTGGCACGCGTGTGGATCGCTATATTCCTTGCTACGTAATTCGTGCCTCGGTGCTCCTATAGGCGACGGCGTCTGCCTCGACCTCAGACCTGCGAAGCCATAGGTAGATGTTGGAACACTTGCCACGTCCCCGTGTTTCGTAAAGTGACTAGAAATAGAATTTGTGCTTTATATAAACACAGAAAAAAGTAGTCTACGTGCAAATGTGCGCTAAATAAATAAAAATGTGTTTCTTTGTTGTTGTTGTTGTTGTTGTTGTTGTTGTTGTTGTTTTTGGTACAACCCTGTTTGGCGTTGGCGTTGCACACACACTCGTTCCTCCTCCGCGAACAGATTCATGTCTGAATTTAATCGCGATGAGCGGCTCTTCTTCATCAGGGTCCGAAAAAGGAAATAAAACTTGTTTCTTTTTTGTTGTTGTTGTTTTGCATAAATAAACTACGCATCGCAGAATTCTAGGAATCGGCTCAACCCACTTAGGCCTAATCGCTTCTTAAACATTGCGGACGTTCGTGACAGTAATTTGTGTAATACAAACCTGTCACTTTCTCGCCGAGAAGTTGACGAGTGGCATGACAGAGAAGCGGGCGTCACGCCTGCTTTTGTTCCTAATACACGAGCCTTTGTGTTAGGCAATGCATATTCCAGACTGAGTACCCCAGGCCATTGCGCCACCAGTCCCAGATTTGCGCAGAGAGCAGTGACGATCGCAGACTGGCCATCAAATTGGCTTCTTGAAGGTGCGAAGAAACATTCGTTGTAGAGTTTGTTCTCTTCTTCGCGTGCACGTGGAAGCATATACGGAGGAGAACCTATAGCTGTATCATGTTCAAAACTTTCCGACAGCATTTGTCTTAAGACATCGTAAAATGGCCACTCCGATAAAATAGTATCTTGATCTGCTTTTACCAGTCTTGGGTAAGTTACTTTTAAAAAGTAATTCGTTACAGTTACAGTTACTTTCAGAAAAAAGTAGCGAAGTTACCGTTACAGTTACCGCAACAAAAGAGTAACTCGTTACAGTTACAGTTACTTTTAAAAAGTAACGACGTTACTTTTCAGTTACTTTTCTATAACACAAAAAATTAGGAAAAACTAGAAAACGACCCTCACAAAGATTTATTGCATAAAATGAAAAAGTACGCTTTTTACTTCATATTGTAACTTAGCAGCAGTTGCTTCTTGAAATTAGTGTTTGAAAGTTTCCACGCCAGAGTAGTGGCGCAAATCAAAATGCGAAACATGCGCAGTGCCCTCCGCGTGTATTGTTGTTTCACGGTTGATTAACCCGATTAAAAAACGTTTGCACGAAAGAAAAAAAAAACACAACATAGATAGTGTTTCAAAATACTAAGATGTAAGTGTTCAGTCACAAAGTACAAGCGCGTGCGTAAAGATAACTAGATTTTTTTTATCAAATCTACACGTGGCTATATTCGGGTCGTGACTCGCGACAAAGAACGTATTCACAAGTTTGTGCAAATGTCGGAACAGACGATTTGGAAAGTGCAAGATGTAGCTAAATAGTACTCGTTCAGTGATATATTATTCATAAAAAGCTGAAAAGTAACGACAAAAGTAACGTCGTTACTTTCATCGTTACCTCAGAAAAAAGTAACTCGTTACAGTTACAAGTTACATTTTTAAAAAGTAACTCGTTACAGTTACAAGTTACCAAAAAAGTAACGAAGTTACAGTAACGCGTTACTAGTAACGCGTTACTACCCAAGACTGGCTTTTACGTTACATAATTGACAATTTAGAGATGAGATGTTGTTCATCTTATGACGAGCTGTAGGAGTCCCGGAGTCCTTAATCGCCAGAGAGTTGATGCCTCAAGTCGCATTAAACCGTTAGTGGGAAGGTTGAAAACCCTGTGTCACGCTCGCAATGCAGTACCCGAAGCACATACCACAGCTTCGCGACCAAAACCAGACCGCAGCTCTTTTCAAGGTTGACATGTCACGATTACGGTACACCGGCGAGTTCCCTCAAATCCACAGCCCCAATATGCAGTAGTATTTTTCATATATTGTAGTCAGGGGCGGATTTAGAGGGGGGTCCAGATGTCCTGACCCCCTCTTGATTTCTGCATGTGTAAAATTTAGGGCGTAAAACGAAGGAAAGGGGAAGGGGGTTCCTAAACATATGGTACGCTGAGCGGCTGACCAACACCTGACCCCCTCAGGAAATTCCTGCATCCGCCCCTGCATGTGTAGTCGTGCACAGAGGCATTTTAAGCAAACAGTTCCTTTTAATGTTTTCGAAATATCTAGCTCTTGTTACTAACTCAACATTACATACTGCACAACATTTGCCACTATTTACCACAGCATCCGTTAAATCGCAATGAATGATAGACAGTTTTAAGGCACATATGAGTCGGCACCCAGTGTTGCGTTTGGGAGGATGACGATGTCAGGCGCAGAACCAAGAGCCGGGGCTGTAGCTCGCTGCTAGCATGGCCCCGAGGAAGCAGGCCTCGAGGGGGGTACTGAAGTAGAACTTTTATGTACAGTGAATGTACAGGTAGCACGGTCGACTGGTTAATCGGCAATCGGCGACTTCGGGCTCCCTGAGCCCATGTTATATAGCCCTCCGAGGGCGAGAGGGCCCTCTGGGAGAGAGGAGACTTCCGCGGTGTTCGAGTGTTCACGAGGCGTCCGAAGTGCGGGGGCGACTGATGCAAATTCCGGGTGTTCTTTCAGCGAGGGGCAGATGATGTAATCCCTCGACGTTCTTGCCGCGCTCCGGTGGCTGATGTAAGGAGTCGACGTTCTTGCTGGAAGCCAACACCGACAAGCCCACACACACACAGGCACGCACACGCACGCCGATGTTTTTCCTTGCGAGGGCCGGCGATCACAGATGGTCTCGTGGCCTCCGGAAGACGCTCTCTTTGAGTTTGAGAGCCCCCAGCGAAGGCCGTCGCAACACCAGTGAGACGTTATCGCCTCGCCTCATCATTAGATTTTGGAATGAGCACTGTGTGCGATTGCAAGAAAGTGGAGGTTACGCCTTACGTTCGCAGGCCTCGCTTATAAACTGCGAAAAGAAAATGGTAAACATTTTTTGAAAATATACTTTGTTATTAATATTGTCCGGATTCGGGGCTTTGTGGAGCGATAATCTGTCAATCGCGTGTCTTCGCTCCCTTAATGTAAAAGGTCCTTCCCACACTTTTCTTCCTGTCAATTAGCGCGGGTACTCTAATCTGAATTAGACTCCCGATAGCTTTCATATCTTCTGGCATTTCCTCTCACAAAAATAGCCTCTTGCAGCAGCCGACGAATGCGAGTTCAATGACGTCCTTATCGTGATATTGAAGACCGTCGAGCTGAATCGTTGAGATTTCCTTAAGCCAAGCAAACTTCTTTTCGAGTGTCAAAGCCTTCGCAATGTAAACTGTTTACCTAAAAAAAAAAAAAGCTTTCGTATTTTTTGACCGCAAAACCGCAAAGCGCTATCGTTCTTCGGCTGTTTTTTTAATTATTTTTTATTAGTAATTATTGCAATTTTCATTGACTGTGGAACGATAATGAGATGTCCATGACTCGCCACGCCATGCGTTTCTTAAGGTGTCAGTGAATATACCTAGTTTACCTACTTCTTGTTTCAGACATTTCCACCGTTTCCAAGTAGCGTACAGAAGTTTGACGCCCCTAACTCGGCTAAAATGCTTTTCACTCCCGATATGAAAGCCCTCGTGAGTAAACCGACATTAAGCTTCCGGAGTTCCCACTTCAGCCTCCGCGATGAATTCTCATCGGTTCCGAGCATAACTGCTGCGATTACTATGGTGTTAGTTTCCTGCGTTTTACTGGAAATTTCTGGTACACATTTTTTCCCCACTTTAAATAGGAATATATAATATGTATTCTGTAATACATAGCACAATTGTAAGAAAACAATTAGGCTAAAACAAATGAACGTGGCTAAGATGGGGATTTACAGAGAGCACATTATATTTGTTACGCAACATGTGGAACAAATGTGAACAGCATTCGCGAATTCGGGTTTTAGAACGTGAATTTTTCTCGAAAAGGAACAAACTTCGGTGAATCTCAGGATGGCAAAATGTACTTATCATGGAGAAAAGGAAATAAAATAATAATAATAATTATTATTATAATAAATAGTATTTATTTGCACAAAAATATTCTAAGTAGGAAGGTTAAAACGCAGACGCAGGTGCGTCTGCCAGTAGTGTGGAACCTCGTGAGTTAGTCATATATAAGAAAAAATAGAGCTACTATAATAACACAATTTTAAAAAATAACCTTGGTTAATCAGAACATTTAGTCTCGTTACGTGATTAAAGCAGCAATTAATGAGTAAAAACTGTGAACGAGGAACCAGAGGAACAAAGCTAACAATAAATTTGAAATCTACACATTCCCATATATGCCCTCAATGAGTGAAGCATGCATACGTGCACTAAGTCTACTAAAAGGCAAAAATATTTAGCATTTTCTTTTAAGAAATAGCGTATGTAATTTCGGTGAACTAAACTATGTGCTACTGGCACTTTTTTATATTCGCCACAGAGCTCTCCCATTAGATCTTAAAAGTATGTTAGTGTGACCGTTAATTAAAGAGGGAATAAAAAGGACCCGAAAACTACAGACCACTACTGACTATGCTCCGGTGATATTCTAGTTTTCTGGAACAAGAGTTACAGAAGAAGTTCCTCAAAAACAGACAGGTATTATATTTTTTTTAACCAAGAACACATGGATATTTTAAATATAAACGTACGACGGACGAAAAAGAGGGACAACACACAACATGCGTCTTTGAGATCCGTAGCGCTTTTCCTTTTTGTTCGTACGTCGTCTCCGGTTTTATAAATATACGTGTGACTTAAACCAGCTAACCTCTTGCTTACTTTGCCTTCAAAAATACATGCGCGGAAACAGTGATCAATCTAGTGTCTTTTGAAGATGTCAAAAACAAATTATGGTGTCTACACAACATACTTTAAGGCATTTCTTTTCCCAGTCTCAAGAGGTTGTTCGTTGTATTGAAATTTGATTCTGATAAAAACGTGTTTTACACGGATTACAGTTTGCTAGATAAGCAGGATTCCCGAATGTGCTCATGCTTGCATACGCGTTGAGGACTGTCGTTAGTTGCATTGTGACATTATGTAGTACACTGCGCGACAGTCAGCCTGAACGAGGCTATGGGCGAGTTTTCGCATTTTACTCGAACAGTATACTGACCATCATGAAATTTTATTAGCATTGCAGAAAGAGCCGGCGATCACATGTTAGAGTAAATATGCCGTGGTATGCACGCATTTTGATTGAAATCATTTATTTTTGGTAAAAACATGTCTCTGTGAAGTGCCTCTGAAGTACGCACTACGAACGATTGGTTGCTTTAGGCACTACATTTTTGTGAAGCAATAATTCAAAGATAGGCAGGATTTCAAATACAAGTATTTGAAAAACGTTATGAAAGTCCTTCAGGTATTTGACTTAGCATGACTTGTTGAGCTAGCTGGTCACGATGCACTGACATGTAGTTTGTAATCAGTATTTTGTATTTCATATTTAATTACATAGTAAGAAATGTAGTTGTCGACTGGACTCTCCACGAGGGGGGGGGGGGTTTAAAGATGGGTCGTAAAGAGGAGGCACTCAGATTTGAATCTGGCACCTCTCGAGCTGCAGTCGAATGCTCTACCACTCAACCATACCCCAGGACAAGAGGCTATGAAAGCCGGTTTATCGTGCATTAGTTTTTACAGCGGAGCTGTTAATGGCTAGTTTCCCAGGATCGTGTCCGTCCTCAAATGACCTGATGACACAAAACTCTGGACAGCTTCCGCCATCTATGAGCGACGGCGGCAATCTTTCGAGCCTTTTCCAGTCTGGCTTGCCGAATTGCGGCCGGCCATTACTTCATTCCCATCATAGTACACCTTCGCTGGTTTTCCTTCTTCACCACAGTGGAAAGGCTTAAAGTTTTCTAACTCGTGATAGAATTAAACTGCTACAAATCACGAAGCTATTTAGATACACCTCAGACTAAATTATCAGCCGCCGCAAATTATCATAAGCAGAAACACCTCAGACGTGGGTGGGCCTTGGCCTGCCCACGTCTGATGCGTTTTCGCATGTTGATCGATTCACCACATGCATGTATACACTTCCTAAAAACCGCATTGGTGAGGCAGTCACTGTTTTCAAATTTGGCGTCGTCACGCGCCTTCATTTGTCCATTCTTGTTTTGCTTAAATATATATACGTTGTGCATCATTTTAGGCGAAGACAGTTTCAGAGAGAATGCAGTGGCATAAATTGAAGGTTATTTTTGGTTGCACTAATCTCGCATAGCTTACGTTCGATTCGATCTGTAAGCAATATATAAAAACAACCTCAAATTGCCCCGTAATATGCGAGGATCGATTGGACTCGGATGAATTACAAGGTATTGCAGCTTTACACAGAGTTCCAGGGCGCCTTACGGCTTTGTAATGAATAAAGGCGGATACCAAAATACGTACAACAAAATAACTGGTGCAGCCATGCAGTGTCACGGGAAAAATCGCTGGAGGGGCGGCTTTTATGAAGCCTAGCAAGAACGAACTAACGATTGACGTTGTAAACAAATAAAAATAAAAAGAGGGGGCACCCGGATTTGAACCGGGGACCTCTCGATCTGCAGTCGAATGCTCTACCCCTGAGCTATACCCCCACGGCTAAGTAGATGGAAAGTCGCTTCGCTGCTTCATTTCTTTTTCTATTCTGTAATGCAGCTGTCGCGCTTATTCAGCCCGACGACTGTGTATATAAAAACCTGCTTGAATGTTGAATTGAGTCTTTTATTATATCTTTGCTACTGCTATAAAGAACTACGAAAAAAAATAATGAGCGCAAAGCATAACACAATAGAATGATTTGAAGAAGTGGACACAGGGCGCTGTTGACAAATTGGGAGGATCATCTTATTATAAATTTTGACTCGTATGTACGATGTTTTTGTGCGTTCGGGAAAAAAGGGGGGGGGGGAGGGGGGCATGGACGGGGGTCACCTTACTATAAAAATGTTTTGTGTGTGCATGTTCCTTCTGATTGCAATTTCATTTTCACGTTGTTTCGCTTGTTTTGTTTGTTCTTGCCACTCCTCATTTTGGCAGATAATGCCCTCTCCAGGTAGAATTGGCTAGATGTCATCGCCTGAAATACTACAACTCGCGTTGTAGACAATCTTGACCACTGTCGAATGGTCAAAATTAAACCAGATATCCTTGTCGCGCTCGTCTCTGTTACCAAGTCCATCCATAGCAATAGGTACCGAATCGTGACTCGATCAGTCAGTCTCGGATACTGAGGTGATCCCTGAAGGTTTCACTGTCTATCGTAATGACCGAAACTCTTGTGGGGGAGGGATGTTTCTGCTTGACATGACAGTCTTGTCAGCGGTCCGCTTGCTATTGAGGGGATTTCGTGTGAGGAAGTGTGGTGTAGTATCTCTTTACATAACGGGCAGCTTTTATCTGTCGGTTCCTATTATCGTCCACCAAACAGCTTTGTTGATCACGTTTGAGACCTGTATAAATGTATGAGCATAATAAGCTCAGAAAATATACTTTGGGGGGGGGGGGGGAGGAGGTAGGGGACTAATTTTCCGGACATTCAATGGTGCAACAGTCGTCCAGTGACCAGTAACTCTTCCAGTGTTTATGGCGCATTTATTGACATCATTAACGGCTTCGAGCTGTCCCTGTTTGTTTATGAGCCAACAAGAAGCGCGGATAACTGCTTTAAAATGTTAGATTTAGTATTTTGCAATAAAGTAAACGCTGTTAAGTCTACATCAGTTGTACATGAAATAAGCGATCATGAGGCAGTGGTAACTAACGCATTGTTTTCATTTGATGAAAACCCGAAACCCCGGAAAAAGGAAAGTGTATGTCTACAAAATAAATTACACTAGCATTGCAAATGTTATTTTTTATTTTCTTCCTGACTTCGTAGCTGTGAGTAATAATGAGGACGTTGACCACTTGTGGAAAGTCTTCAAAAGCAAGATTCATGATCTGGTTGATACACACATTTCCTTCCCGCACTATCAGTTCTAGGTGTCGAAAAGATAAAGCATGAATGTCAAGGGAAATTCGCAGTCCGATTAGCAAACAAAAACAAAAATATAGCAAATATAAAGCTACAAAAGATAGAAATACGTATGCAAAGCTGAAAAATATTCAGCTGAATTCAAGCAAAAGGCAAAGACAGCCAAGAGTGGCTTTCTTAATTGACTCTCTCTACAGCAAGGTCAAAACAAATCCAAAGCAAATGGGGAAGTTCGTTAGAACTAATCGTAAAGAGTCATTAGGAATCCCGCCCTTATGGTGAATGGTTCGTTAACGCGCTCCTCATGGTAAATGGTTCGTCCTTGAATGGTATTCAAGGACGAACGCGCTAAAGCTTCCTGTTTCAATCGTTACTTTCAATTTGTGTTTACTCTGGATTTAACTGAAAAGCCTTTATATGTCAATGAGGGTAATTTCGAACAAATGCCAGAGATCGCAATAGGTCAAAATGGATATTTTAGTTTACTAAATAACGTTAAAGCGGAAAAGGCGACCGTACCCGGGACGGTTTTCCGAACCATGTTAACAAATCATGTGCTGACATCATTACTTGCTATATTTTCATTATTTTTACCCGATCACTGCAGAGTGGTTTACTGCCTCACGACTGGAAAGATGTAAACGTTGTAGCAGTACACAAATCTGGAGCCAGGAACAGTGTAGAGAGCTAGAAACCAATATCGCTGACGAGTGTTCCATGCAAGATAATTGAGCACATTATTTACAGTAATCTAATTTCGCACTTGAATACCATTTATTTTTTTACTCCTTCGCAGCAGGGTTTTCGGGCCGGGTTCTCTTATGACACAACTGAATTTGCCCATGACTTAGCTCAGCCGGTGAATAGTAAAAAATAAATCAATTCCATTTCTTTTTTTTTTTACTTTTTGAACGATTTTGGATATGGTTCCGCACTGTTTTATTCTAGAAAAGCTGAAAGGATAAATATCGACAGGAATGTGTACTACTGGATTGCCAACTATTTGTGCGATCGTAAACAATCTGTGCATGGTTGTGAATGAGGTAAAGTCACCACCAGGTGACGTTACTTCCGGAGCACCACAGGACTTCGTGCTTGGGCCATTCCTCCTTTTAATCTTTGTAAATGATATAACCCAGGGAATTACATCGAATATGGGACTATACGCTGACGACTGTTTTCGTACCGTGAAATTAATTCGGACTCTAAAGGCCGGTTTTTAGATGCAGCTAAGCGCTGATGTAGCGTTGCTCACGTGTCGTCAGCTACTTATCGCCTGCCATGAGCCAGTTTTGACGGTGCGATTCGAAGTTGGTGAACGCTCCCGTCAGCACGCGCTTAGCGCGAGGTCAGCGCTATGCTTGTAGCGCTCCGCTGCATGTGTCAGCTCCTCAAAGCGATTTAGATATAATTTGTTTATGGTGTTCAAGATGGGGAATGGCTTTAAACATCACAAAGTGTTGTCGTGTACGGTTCACAAGGAAACGCAACATTTGCCAGTCAACATAGACCATACACGAAGAGGCTTTAAATGTTAAAAAATAAACTAAATATATAGAGTACCCTTTTCTGGTGAGTTGAGATGGCTTTTACACATAAACAACGTAACAAGGAAAGCTATACTCCGTTTCACCTTATGTTGTACCGCATACAAGGCTAGAAGCGCGAGCTCATAGCGTTGGGAGCTACTCTTAAAGGCCGATTTCTTCATGGTCCCCGATTTGCTTGAAATTTTGCTAAACTCGCCAAACAACATCGGCAAAATAGTATCCCAAATATTAGGTCAAAATAATTTTTTTCACGAAGTTATTCAATTTATCATTTTGGTCCTCACCGTGTTTTTCAAACTGAAAGTCTCTACTGGCAACAACGAAAACGTGACGTCAGTGGAAGTGCAGGGGTTCACTCTTTGGACTGTAGAATTTGTTCCCAACTGATTCGAAGCAGTTTCATGGTGTCAAATGAATGCTTTGGAAGCTCGCTCCAGTCCCCGCGCCCCAGCACGGAAAAAATGACTGGCATATTCTGTTTTGTAGAGTGCTCGCTCGACAAGCAAGCCTGCCTTCCACTGACGTCACGGCACTGAAAAGTGCGGGTATATTTTAATGTTGGTTTTTGCATCATTTTCATTTGGCGATTTCGCAATAACTATTATGAATTTCGCGATACTAAATAGCATACCGGAAAGGGTAAAGGCCGGGGAGTCAGAAAATATAGTTAGTCGAGGTAGCTCAAAAATCGCCGGAGTACCCCTTTAACGCACGAGAGCTTGTGCCGCCGAGATGTGCCCTAGAGCAAGGAGCTCGCGCTTGCAGCCATTCCTGCGGCATATCATAAGGTGAAACAGAGTATAGTAGAACACTGGGATTTCTACGGAGAAACTTCTCGTGCGCTCCACCATCCCTAAAACACTCTTTCTTCTAGTGTGAAGCCCATTCTCGATTATGCTTGCATTGTATGGGACCTATGACGTGCGCGGATCTCGACGGGGTGTGTGTGCGCGTGCCACGTCATCTTCGTGCCGCGTTGTGCCACGCGACAAACGTGACGAACTGTGTGTGTGCGCGTGCTATGTCATCTTCGTGGCACGCGCCACGCGCCCTGCAACGTAATTGAGAAAAAAGCAAAAGAAAAGAAAAGAAGGCTGGGAACGAGAAAATACAGTGTATTCCATGCAGCCACAAGATTGTTATTCCAGGTACAACTGATGTAGACTTAATAGCGTTTACTTTATCGCAAAATACTAAATGTAACACATTAAAGCAGTTATCTGCGCTTCTTGTTAACTCGTAAACAAACAGGGACAGCTCGAAGTCGTTAATGATGACATATAAAGGCTGTTCTCTTCCCCACCAGGGTGAGGAAGAGAACCGCCGGGCGTCCAGACCCGGGTTCTGCGAGACTTCCCCGGGCCTTCCCGTCGCTTACGAAGATTTCCCCCTGAAGCGGCTTCCCGAAGATCCAGCGCAACCAAGCCGCAACGCTTTCCCTTCGAGCTCGCCCGCCGCCTCTAGCGAACCACACCTGTTACGACATCCGAACGCTACACAACAAGACCTGATAAGTGGTCCATCGAACTTTAACTCGTCTTTGTTTCATTGATTTAACGACTGC
This sequence comes from Ixodes ricinus, assembly GCA_037355805.1. Lineage (NCBI taxonomy): Eukaryota > Metazoa > Arthropoda > Arachnida > Ixodida > Ixodidae > Ixodes > Ixodes ricinus. The sequence goes on from JAZHYW010012420.1 coordinate 73,394, forward strand.
GATCTTGTATATCTAATTAGTGTGTTTTCATCCTAGCATTGTGTTTTCTAATATAACGTCATTTTCTACATCAAACGGTCTAGTCTGTCTTAATTCTCGAAAGTAATTCACGTACATATTACACACGATTTTTCGCAGGACCCATCCCAACAGTATCTTATTGATAAAATTGAAAGAATTCAAAACCGTGCCGCTAGATTTATTACAAATAGCTACAACTTTCAAGTAGTGTCTCCGCAATAAAACATAATCTGCAGTCGAAATCCCTTGTTGTTAGACGTAAGTATTTGCGTCCAAACTTTTTCCATTGTATGGTCGCTATGGTCTGTCCAAAATAGAAAAATCACATTACAATTTCGGAGCCATTTTATGTATCGCGCAGTGTAGATCATGACAAGAAAGTTCGGGAATACACCTCAAGGTCTGATTTGTTTCGCAATTTTTTTTTCCGCGAACAATAAAAGAATGGAATAGCTTCCGAGAGAGATTGTTACCTTGGAAAATCCAGATCCGTTTCTTTCACAACTCCAGCGTTGTGTCTGAATAGTTTGTTACAAATATTGTATCAACGCATTTCTGTTCTTTTTCATACGAACCACGTTTGTTTATTGAATGTATGTATGTTATATCCATGAGTGAGCTTGTATATATTGCTTTGTGTAACGTATGTGTATTGATGACCTATGATGTGTTCAAATATATATGTACTTATTTTGTGATTCCCCCCCCCCCCCCCTTTACTGTAATAGCCCTCCGGGGCGCTGTAGGAAATAAATAAATAAAATAAATAAGTTATCTGTAAACAAGCCCACAGGACAAATATTTAACTAATACGTTTCGTGTTTTGTCCCTTTCTCGTCCGTTGTCTCCGGTTTTTCAAAAATGTGAAATAGTATGTATCCGTTTTCTATAACAAGCACACTAAAAAGTTATACACTCAATGACTTACACCCTAAGGGTGTTAGAGCAATATCCTTAGGACGATAGAGAACGCTCTAAAAGTAGTGATGGGAGGGCTCGGATAAAAACAAAATATTTTAAACAAAAAAACCTTCTTCTCGTGTTGTTGTTTTTTTACATAGAAAGCGGAAAGAATTTAGGAAAAATGCAGAGACCCCATTTATTTCAATTGTTGACAAGCTTATTAAGCAAATTTCTGCAACATACGTTCAAATAGGCATTTATCACTAAGTCAAAACAAAATATAATCATATCACACGTAATTTCGTCGACAGTGCAGGTGGAGAATTAAACACATTACACCAGGGGTGGCCAAACTGCGGCTCGCAAGCCGCATGCGGCTCTTCGCGGTTCCAAGTGCGGCTCGCGGCTCCCTGGCAAGCGCGCCCCCTTTCCCCTCCTGTGTCCCAAAAAGATTTATATATATAGAATTTAAAAAAAATACACAGTCTTGGCAGCCTTATACTACACTGCGTACATGCAGCTGGACTGCTTTTTGACACATAGACGTGTCCAGTGACCGTTTCCTTTGTTGTACTATACTCGTTTTCACCGTAAGAACCGAAGTAAAACAAGTCCGGCCGGTGGCGGAGTGTTCTGGGTTTCGACCAATGAAATGGCGCGATATCGCGTAGACTTCACCTCTCTCCGTCGGGAGGTGGTGGGATCCACAATTAGAGACCGAAACCAAAATGAATTTAGCACTGCAGCATCCTCTAGTGGCAAAAAGCTAGAACATACCTCGTTAAATAGCGTTTGTTTCTGATAAACATGCTTATGCTATGCACAATTTTGCATCGCTTCTTTAAACTGTTTTCAATAAACATATCTTTGTATATCTAACATTGTTTATACCGTCGGCTTTCTAAAAACACCTTGAGAAAAAAATCAATGTCTGCCAGTTTTAGCGTATTTACAGTTTTTAATGGCAACCATGGAGCGCTAAAGCAAAAATATCAGCTGACATCATTGACATCGCAGCAAACTTGATGAACTGGGATTGATCAGATCTGCTACCAGCCACGAACGTAAGTTTGCATAGTTTATTCTGTCCTAATATACCTTTGTTTACGTTATTGCGTTGACGTTCACGTGTATACCTATATTGAGTGGGCAATCGGTTTCCTTGTGTGTGGCAGTGAATTTCAATTTTTATTCTTTAATTCTGTTTTCTTAAGTTCTGTGGTGTGGGGATGGAGGTACAAATCCTGATTATAAGCACAAACAGCGTGGTTGATGTGAGATACGTTTATTGCCAGAGCGACCCCAAGGCATGTGGATGGCAGTTTGTGAGTTTACTTTCCCACAAACCGCCTGGAGAACTGATCACTGCAATAACGTAGCTATCTCAATGAAAGACTGGGCTGAACATTATGTTTAGACCTCAAAATGATGTGTAAGCGACACTGAATATGCATGAGGTGAGCAAGTGAAATGTTACGCTCAGGGTCACATTGCAGAACAATGGTCCACTTTCGGCGTGCCGCCAACACTACGTCTTCTTTCTTGAATGAAAACGACCCTTAAAGTGTAATTGTATGCATATATGTTTAGAAAGCAAAAAGCCAAAATGGCGCCTGACACCTCTGCTGTAGATGGGCAAATTAGCAAGTGCAGTACAACTGCAAACTTTTTTTTTGTAGTGTAAATCTTTGTACTGGTTATGGGCCTTAGTCATTCACGGTGCAGTGGAATACATACAGCTGATTTCAAAGACCTCGAGAAGCCATGAACAAGGCTATTACGTTATGAAAGGTAGAATCACGACAACAACATGACACTGGAGGTTAGGCGTGTATGAAGTAGGGAATCCGATTTTGCAGTTTGTGAATGGTCCTTAAAAGGACCGCTTTGTGTTCTGGGGTATGACAAACAGTCGAAAGTTTTAGCCACTTTCAGGAGAGGACATGTCCTAGGGGGCATTAGTTCACGGTCAATTCCATTCTAAAGGCTGAACACCGAAGATCTTTTCACCCTCGTCCTCGTCGTCAGCTTCGTCGTCGTCTCCACTCTCCTCCTCCGTGTCGCTTGCATCGAGGGGTATGATGACTGGCTCCAGGTTTGACTCTGGGACATCACATTCTTGAAACTTCGCCTCCATTTTCTTCACATGCTCTACACAGTCATGCCAATGGACAGCTGTTACGTTGTCCACTGCTTCCCTCAAGAGCCGCTCAGCGTCATTAAGCTTGAATGTTATGTTCTTGGAGGCGACCTCCTGCTTGACTCGTGCCCATATCAACTCTATGGGATTTAGTTCGCAATGGTACGGTGGGAGCCTCCACACTGTGTGTCCGGCGTCCGTAGCCATGACGTCAACTTTGTACTTTGTGTAGCGATCCTTCACCGTTGCCACAATGCTCAGAAGGTCTTTTTCTTCATTGTGGCAGTCCAGTCTAGGTTCTTGGAAGAGCGCCACTGCTGGATCTCACTCTTCTTTGTTGCAGTTGTGGGAACAGCTTCAGCCGTTCTGCTGTGGTATGGCGCGTTGTCTATAACAATTACGCTGTTAGGCTCGATGTGGTCCAGCAGATGAAGAAACCATGCTTCAAACCTGTTTGAGTCCATTTCATCGTGGTAGTCCCCCTTTTTCTTCCCACGGAACACGTCCAGGCAGCCGGACACGAAGCCAGTGTCACTACCTGCGTGGGTGACAATCACTCTTTCACCTTTTCCAGAAGGAGCCTTTAGCCCGGTCGTCAGTCCAGACATGAAGGCTTGCCTTGCTGACTTTATGGTGCTGTCCGTCCACACCTTGTCAACTGTGAGGCCGGCGTTCACCCAAGTCTCGTCCTGGAAGTAAATCTTGCGGTTCTGGGCTCTGTGCTTTCCGATTGCCCTCAAATACCGCCGCCTCCATTCGACGATGTCCTCTGTCTCAGTTAGGAAGGAGTTGCGATTCCGTTTCTGTTTCTCGAAACCCATGTCCTTCAGCAGGCGATACAGGGTAGTCCCGGAACAGGACGGCAGCACGTCGTCTTCTTGGAGACGAGCGGCGATTTTCTTCAACGTTGGGGTCTCCCCCGACGGAAGAAATTGTGCAGGCAGCTTCTCACGGCCGTCAACGTGCACGCGTCGTGATTTGAAATCCTCTTTCTTTTCTCAGCGATTTTCGGGCGCTTCTTTGAAGGAGATTTCACAGCTCCGTTGGCACGTTTAAAGCCACGCTTGATCTCGTAGACCGAGCTAACACTGATCCCCGTTGCGGCGGCAGTCAGGTTGACGACTTCCACCACATTTTTTCTTGGTACTGCTGCCGCATCCAAGAATAAACGTTCAAAACACACTGCCTTGTCTGGCTCGACAGGACATTTCCACTTGCATGACGTTTGTAGTACACCCGAGGGGAAACGTCTTCAGGAGAGAGTGCTGACAACACGGACCGATCAACCAGAGTTGTTGGAGTCGCCATTTTAGAATGCGAGCTACAGCGGCTGGCTGGCTGGCTACGAACATCGATCCTCAGATCTTGTGAGGCGTTGAACTACGTGAATACACGCGTACTAAGGAAGTATATTATTTATCCTACTGAGAATAACAAATTTATCTTAGCCTAAATAACGCTATAGCTTCGCAGAGAGCAATCTTTTATCGGAACTACTTTGCAGAACGGAATAATATGTGCGACGGCATGCGACCAATAAGCATGCGACGAGAGGGACACACCCACTTTTTTCTTAAGGTGAAAATGGGTTTAGAAAGAATTTCGAACCGTGTTCGGGGGGCATAACCGGCGTCAGGGGTAGTGCCTGGCTAGCGAATCATGCATTAATTTCTGCTTAGCGTTTAAAGAAACGTTCTTCTGCCTGGTGTTACTTGTTGTAGTCGACAATTATACTTGACCCCTTTGGAACGAACTGTTTCCTCCATATCGTTTCTTGTTAAAAGTAGCCTCCCCACTCCCTCTCCCTTTTTTTTTCTGCGTCTCTCTTACTTTTTGTAGTTTTGTCTGCGGCTCTTGCCCCATGTCACTCTGCCCACCCCTGTACTATACCATATTATATTTGCTAGCTCATAAAAATAAAAGGAACGGCGGTGACGGAGCTAGAGAGGACGGAGACACAAGCGTTTGTCGTTGTCTGCTGCCTCTATCCGTCGTCAAACTGTTTGCGTTGCCCAAAAAGCATACGCCAAATGAGCATTGTTCTGCTGTTCAGTATGAATTGTGCCGCAGTATAGCTGTGAATGTTAAAGATATACCAAATAATGTTTCGAAAACATTAAAACAGAGGACTGATAACTTAGTGTTGCCTGAGATATGTTTGTGTGGTGTGCGCATGCATGTGAAGAAGCCAATTTTGTTTATGTAATTTAAGGCCTGTTCACACGTACCGCGGAGCGCTAAGTCAGCGCCACGTCAGCGCTCGAAACAGCGCTCATGTGGCGCTTCCTAGCGCGTGACTTAGTTCTGATGTAGCGCGCGATTAGCGCTTTAGTAGCGCCTTGTTCAGTTCTGTTCAAAGAGCGTTTATTGATGCCATAAGCGGGGAAAGGGGTGTGAGAATGCATCGGTGGCTAATAGTCCAGGCCTGGATGCGGCATACTATTTAAAACATATGTACATATGTACAGACATATGTACAAGAAGCGCCTTTTAGCGCTTCTTGTACCGCGGTTACTGCTACGGATTAGTGCGTGCACTGCGGTTCTGGTTCCTGTGGTTGGGTGGGCATCAACAGCACCATGGCGGACATGTGAGACGCTGGAAAAGAAACCTGGCAAATGCTTTTACATACGCGATTAGTGCATATGTGCGTGGACGGCTTAACGCCCAGAAGAGCCTTCTGGGTGCGTGAAATCTTTCGTTACCGAGATACTGACGGGTACCCGGCGACCCTTGTTCCTAGGCTAAGGGACCGAGACGCAGAGCTCTTTCGAAGCTGGTTATTTTTTAACTGCGCGTCTTTGAGACCAAGCTCACGCATGTCGAATAGAAAGCGATGAGGTCGTACCCAATCACTTAGTCGCTCAAAGTCTATGACTCTGGATCGTCTGCCTGACCGTATGCTTGGACAGCGGCTCTTTTACTTCCTCTTCTTTCAATGCCAAAGGATTCAACAACAACGGAATCGCCGTGCTCGCGCTGTCCCGCAGCAGCAAACACGGAAGAAGGATCGTGAGAGCGCTTACATTGCGCTGCTGAAGCACTAACCGAGCGCCTACTGAAGCGCTTCTGGAGCGCTGCTGAAGTGCTGCTGAAGCACTAACCGAGCGCTACGTCACGTGCAAGTCGGTGCCACATGGGCGCTGCTTCCAGCGCTCATGAGTTCTCCCATGCAGTGCGTGCGAAGGACGAAAGCGCGTCTGGAACACTGGTGGAAGAAACTTTAGAACAGAAGCTTATAGTTTTTTTGGCTAGGGCACGAAGACTCTTCGAGCTCGCCCGGTATAAAGGGACAAGCCGCATCATCATCATCATCATCATCATCATGAGGCGCTAACTTAGCGCTCCGCTGTATGTGTGAACCGGCCTTTATTGTATAACACGCAACGAGCCTTACTGCGCCAGCATATATACGTACTTTTGTGTAATATAACATCATAATTGAAGAACGATGTCTGCAAGTTAAGCGTTACAGCAAACCCAATACAGCATTTAGAATGATGAAGAGTGTATATTTATAGTAAAAACTTTGCAAAATTGGCAAAGCTCTCGTAAACATTCAAAAATAATATTGGGTAATAGTACTATCTCAAAAACTGACGAAACACGTTGCGTTATGGGACGTTTCCGCGCTAAATTTATCGGGAAATTTTCCCACTAACTTTAGCGGAAATATGTTCCGCTAAGTTTAGCGTGAAAATTGAAGCCACGTGACCTCAACACTAATTCAGTTTCCAAGCTAAATTTAGCGGGGAAAATGACGTCACGACTTCGTGTCACATCACCCATGAAGAAATTTAGCGGCAGGAGGAGGAGGAGGAGGAGGAGGGAGCATACTCTTTCCTCCGTACCCTCCATTCCTCCTCCTCCTGAAGTGCTGCGCTCTAGTTTCGCATTACAGAGATTTCTAAACGTCTTTCCTTTTTTACTATAACTTCTTTCCTTCATTCTGAGGGGTGCGTGATTTGCTCCTCGATGTCTCGTCTCTCTCTCTCTCTCTCTCTCTCTTTCTCCCTCTCGTCTCGAAACACATCGAAGTTGAGTGTTAGGCTTCGCGTCTGAGACGCAGAGTTTGAAACGCGCAGACTTGCACACGTTACTGAAAAATAGTAAGGAATTACATTTACAATTACTCAAGGCTAAATTGTAATTTATTACAATTACAATTACCCTCACATAAAAGTAACTGACCGTTACCCCGGAAAGTAATCCGTTACTTTCGTGGGGTTACTTTCAACATTATTGTCCTCAAGTAAAAAAAGAGGGAGGAGGGTTATTCCAGTTCTTATTGTTGCAACCTGTTCCATTTAATGACCTTGAGTATTTTGAGCAACAACTGACTCTCGAAAGTCTCGTCAGACATTTTGGGTTATTTCTTACTCAATGTGTCGACTGCTACGCTGAACACCCTCTGAACTGAGGCACTGGATCGGAGTGCCATATTGTTCCTCACGAATGCTTCATGCTCTTCAGTGAGCTTTTTCAGCGAAGCAATGGAAGTACTATTTACCTGGAATATAGAGCAAAGCTTCCTCGTTGCAGCCGTTGCCGCGAAGCTGTGGAAGTCATCATACATCTAGCCAAAACTAGAATAAGTATTGATGTATGTCCATCTTACTATACCGACATATATAGCCAGACAATAGCAAAACATATAGTTGTAACAGTAAGGTTATAATTAAATAATAAATAAGGTTTGACTCGATATTCTTCTCCCTTTGGTTCTGAACAGGTCGAGCCTCGGTTGAGACGTTGGTGAATAAAAAAAAAAGTTTCCAGTATATAAATATAAGTAATAAAAAAAGGACACTCATAACAACAATTATTAGAACGTCGGTTAAAACAAGTAAATGTAAACGCACGTTCGCCGTGTGTACCTTTCTTGGTGCCGTTCAAAAACGCACGGAGCACGAACCGACTGCAGTTTACTCCGGTGTTCTCCAGGTAGACGTCCGCTGATGCCACGGGCAGCGAAGGGCAGAGTACTAAGTCAGCCGCACTATGGCCCCACTCACGAGTTTCACTCTCTTCTCAAGCCCAGAATATGCAGTCTACGTCAGCCACCATTATGTTTTATTTGTAAAGAATATCTGCTTGAGATGAGATGCGTCCTGCTGGGGTGGGTAAAAACAGGAAGAAGGAAGAAAGGAAGGACAATTACCATTTTCCAAGTGCTCGCAAAAAGCTGACTCACAAAAAGGGTTACTGAGATGGAGATAACCTGGCTGGATTCACAAACAAAGTGGGCCAACACTATAAGTTGTACTACAAAAAAGTAAATAGCTTTTAAAACAGGGTAAAATAATGTGAAAGAAACAGAAAAAAAGACATCCTGATTTATAAGAGATGATAAGTGTGCAGCAACGAACAAGGATGCTTGTGGCAATAACACCTTCACATATTATCACATCTCTTTTAGTGGATTTTAGGATAGACGGAGCGTTGCCTCGTGTTGTGACATTATGAAAATGGTCGTAGTCACTATAACCGAGAAGGACATTGTTAATTTTTGTCTGTGCACTTACCACCTCGAGCTAGGGAGCCTTCATGTGCGCATGAAGGCACTCTACCTCGAGCTTCTCGAAGAGGCACACAATCACTTGGTGTCCTCCTCTCCCCGTCTTCGATCGCAAAGAAAAACAAAGGGACTAAAAAAGCGAATATAACTTGCCCCCCCCCTCCCCCTTCATTTTTTTTTTTTTTTGTGTAGAAGAGTTTATTTGGATTTTTCGACACTGTTGTAGGTCTAAAAAAATAGTTTCAGGGGCTTGGTGTTGCAAACAAAGGCTTTGCGGAAGTGAGGAGTGCCAAGCCTCCCTTTGCGCTGGTCAATTCGCGCGACAGTGTCACTGCGCTCGACTTTACCAAAACAAAAACAACCCTTCCTTTAGAAAAGGGGGGGGGAGGTGTTCGTTCTGAAAAGAAATGTAACGAATTACAAGGAATCCGTTACGTGAAAAATGTAAGGGAATTACTTTAAAATTACTCCAGGAAATATGTAATTATTCCGTTACAAAATTACTGATAAATGTAAGGGATTACAAGTAATTTCGTTACTTGTAACGTATTACGTACAAGTCTGCGCGCAGCACCGCCGTCATGCATTCGGAAACTTCGGGAATTTCTTGGACTAGTTGACTTTTACCGGCGGTTTATTCCAAAATTCGTCCAGACCCTTCGTCCACTGACTGATTTATTGCAAGGCCACACGAAAGACTCCAGACCTTTGGCTTGGACAGAGCAGACGTCTAAGGCTTTCATACAAATCAAAGAAGATCTTACTTCGGTCACAAGCCTTCATCCTCGACATGATGCTCCAGTAAACATCTTGGTTGATGCATTAAGCAAGGCCACAGGAGCTGTGTTGCAACATATAAATAACAGCTGGCAACCCTTGGCATTTGTTTCCTGAAAAGCTCCTACCATGCGAGAAGTACAGTACCTTTGGCAGAGAATTGTTAGCGATCTACCTCGCCATAAAACATTTTCGTCATTTCATCGAAGTTCGTGAGTGCCACCTACTTACTGGCCACAAACCACATACATTTACTTTAACATCAGCGAATCACAATCACACGTCTCGCGAGATTCTTCATATGGCTTTCATATCAGAATTTATCACCGACATTCGGCACGTGAAAGGGTCAGCAGCAGCGTAGCAGACGCGCTTTCCCGCGTTGTCATGGCTTCGCAATTTTTGTGCCGCCAACTGTCGACTACCAAGGGCTAGCACTAGAACAGCCAGAGGAAGGATGAAGAGCTCAGAAACCTTTACGCACATTCGTCTGAGTCTCATCTTATTTTTGAGGAAATACATCCAAAAACTGGCGACGAGGCAGTTACTTGTGAGATGTCGACCGGCTCTCCTCGTCCTTTCCTTCCACCCAGTTTCCGAAAGCAAATTTTTTAACCTTTCCACGGCTTGTCACTATTCAGGGATTCGCGCAACACAACAACTTTTAACTCAGAGATTTATATGGCCAAGCATGAATCGTGACGTAAGAGCGCGGACACGTGCTTGCCTCCAGTGCCAACGCTACAAAGTCACTCGGCACACATCTCCGCCCTTATCCTCCTTTGCCACCCCTGACCTCCGACTTGATCACATTCACATAGATATAGGTGGACCATTGCCACCATCAAATGGTTCTACCTACTTGCTCATCTGTATTGACCGATTTACACGTTGGGTCGAAGCCATCCCGATCCACGACATCCGTGCTGAGACAGTCGCCCAAGCTTTCATCAACTGCTCGTTACTTACAAGTCTGGTTGTGTGAGGAGGGTTGGTTGGAGACCTTGAGAATGTTGTGCATATGAAGCTGCTACTTAATAAAGAAAAAGTCTCCTGAGTCTGAGACGATGCCTTCTGTGTTTCTGTGCCTTTGTCTTCCGCTTCGAATTTTTCTGGTTCTCCGGCAAGTTTCAGGTAACTAAAAAAATATATTACTATACAGTGTTCTTTTTTGCTGAGAGTACAGCGGTTCCAAAAAGAGAGGGCACCGGATTTGAACCAGGGACCTCTCGATCTGCAGTCGAATGCTCTACCCCTGAGCTATACCCCCACGAGGATCAGGGCGGAAAGTTGGTGCACCCCTTCATTTCTTTTCTTCTTTTCTTTTTATTATTATATGGTGCAGGTTTCGCGTTGGTTCAGGTTTTGAGTTTCTGGCTTATTTATTTATTTTCTCCGGAAAAAAGGTGCAAGTAAAATAAAATAAAAAGAAAACAGCGAGAACCAGCTTGCGTATTGAATTCACTCTTTTTTTATCTCTCGTTATGCACTATAAATAACCACGAATGAAATCAGCGCGAAGTACAGTACAATCGGATGAATTGACAGATTGCCAGGCTCATTTTATTACAACATGTGGCACGTACGCACGTACTTACGATTTTGTTTTGTGGGTTGGGGGAGGGGGATCTAAAATTGGAAGGGAGGTCACCTGGCTGAATGCTTTACGTGTGATCGTTTTCTCCTCTTTCTTTTATTTTCGCATTGTTGCGAAAATTAAGTCCAGTTTATAATGTTGCTCGGTATGTAAACTTCTTCGCCTTTTTCGTTTATGTCTCACGTTGCTTTTGTTTTGTCCTTGTTCGCACATGCAGCGGAACGCTACAAGCATAGAGCTGACCTCGCGCTAAGCGCGTGCTGATGGGAGCATTCACCGGCTTTGTATCGCACCGTCAAAACTGTTGCTCATGGCAGACGATAAGTCGCTGACGACAATTGAGCAGCGCTACATCCGCTCTTCGCTGCATGTGAGAACCGGCCTTTAATGTACTACCAACTAGCCCAACATGGTGCCTTGCCATTATAAATAACGTTGCGTCATGCTGTATTACTTTACCCGAAAATCGGAAACATAGTTTTAAAAATTAGAACCATTCTTCAGCGTCAAAGCAAGCATGTAGATAACTTATTACAAATATACTATCGTTTTAATTTTTTTCTTAAATTTGTTTGCTTGCTGGTAGAAACTAGTTGAAATGTAATCTTCTGGAGACTTTAGAAAACATGATTGCGCTTTAGGACAAGGACAGGTGAACAACAGACAACACAGAGCGCACACTTCCAACTGTCTAATTCAGAGAACGTCGTATATATAAACACTGCGGAACCGCAAAACCCTCAACCAATCCGACGTCCCGTCACCGATCGCAAGTACGCTATCTCTTTTTCTGCCAGGTCAATGAGGCCACGCTGATCCACCTCGTGCCGGAACTTTTGATTATGTCAGCCTCAATTATCTCTCCAACTGTTTTGTCTTTGTGTTTGACTAGAACAGTACACGTGGCAAATAAAGGTTTGCACCCGCAGTCATGACAGTGACACGAAAGATGGCCATCCCGAAATCCGTTTACTTTCTGATTGTGCACTCTCATAGTCTGTCACTAAGACACCTGCCTGTCTGGCCAACATATTTCTTTGTTGTCTGTTCTTCCTCTGTCCTTGTCCTAAAGCGCAATCATGTTTTCTAATGTACAATACCAACTTTCCCAACAGCCAGCACTTCTGGAGACCTCGGAAATGCCTAACTTTGCTCGTCTGCATCCTTAGTAAGGTCAGATTTGGAGCCAAACGTCGGCTGCCACCCTGTGCCGAATCATGGGATATTTCCCATATTGTGAGGAAAAACAGCTCTAAGGTACAAAGTCAAGCTTAAGTTAAATGCATATAAATTATAGGCAATTTTTTCATCCCGTCAAAAATGTAAATTGTTTCAATACTTTAGTCATTCGTGCATTTTTTCGCTTTTTTTTACTTTTGGCAAGTTTTCCGCTTGGTGCTAATCTTTCAAAGAACTGCTTTTGTGGCTAAATGGTACTTCGTGGGGAAAAACAGAAAGTTTGCCCCTGGACGAGGGTACAAACCAGGCACGTAACCAGGATTTTGTTTCGGAAGAGGGGGGGGGCACAAGAAGCTGCAGCGCGAGTGTGGCTGCAATGTTATTGAAGTTCAGACCTTTAACAAGGATCCTTATTTATAAAGTCAGTCGATTGCGAGCATGAATCGCGAAGGCTTTGCATCAGACTCAACGTCACGTTTATGATCACGGCTACTTAGTCTACGGCAAGAGTACCGATTCCAATCCGGAGCAGGTGCTCCGATTAAATTATCACTGCAACGTGTACTATTGCTCCATGTCATGCGCAGGGTATGAAAATGTCTATGTGGCATTACCCAAGATGCAGCTATAAAATGGCAAGAGCCTACCTGCATAGACTACATTAAACTGCTCATGTATACCTTCGTTGTGGAAACTCAATCGAAGCACCCCAGCGTCGTCGTCCTCGTTTTTTCGGGGCATGGTGATGACCTGTCGTTAGCCAGCTCAATTCAACCTGCCAAGTTCCGGCCAAGTTATTTTAGCCCACCATAGCCAAGCCTAGCCAACTCCCCCCCCCTCCCCTTCCACACCATTGCCTACCCAGAGATCTGACTCCTGAGCTATGGTGCCTGGAGCGCGTCTCCGACTGGTGTATTTAGCCTCCTATTCCGCCCATACATCAAAAGTGGTCCCAAAGTGGCAACAAATGACGTCATAAAACTCGGAGTGTCATGCTGTCGATGTCGCGATCCTAGCGGTTGATCGTAGACATGCTGACGAAAAGCACGAGCGAACGTGACGTCTGTATGCAGCAGAGCGACCTGCAGCAGAACAGACGTCTGCTGCATACACCACCGCTGTTAGGACGCCGCCAGGATTGGGAACGGCGACAAGATTACACTTTTATGACGTCATCAGCGGAAATCGAGGGACCACTTTTTGGACGTGGTAAACACACCACATCGGAGACGGGTTCCATGCACCATAGCTGAGCTGCCAGAACGAGCCGGTATTTTAAGCTTTAAAGGGTTGCTGAACCGAAATCTGGATTCCACAAAACACGCGGCAAAAGCGTACAGCGGGATGCTGCAAACACAAAAACATCACTCATACAGCGATATCTCAAACGGATGACCGTATTTTTCAAAAAAAAAAAGGAGGCGCATTTGACAGAAATGTTGACGTCTTGTTTCTCCGAGAAGGAGAGGGAACGATCGCGTCTCCTCCGCCTCGCCGCCTTGAGGGGCAAAGCGAAGAGAGGAGGAAACGAGATATCTTCACGTCACGTGCCTCGTGGGCCTGGTTCATTCTCAACCTCTTTTTCCAAAAATACGGCCGTCCATTCGAGATATCGCCTTACGAGTAGTGTTGTAGGGATTGTAGCGTCCCGCCTACATCTCCTGCGTTGTTGTTGTTGTTGTTGTTTTTTTTTGTTTTTTGTTTTGTCCAAATTTTAGTTCACCATTCCTTTAAGTCGCTAGACAGCGTCGTCGGCGCTGCTATTTTGGAGATCGCAGCGCCCTTAAAAAAACTGTCTGTAGACCGTTTTATCGTGGGTAGCGCCATTTCGAATAGATAGCGCCATCTAGCGAGCATCAGGTTCCGCGGCCATGCTGACTGGTTAGAAACGTTGGCGAAAGTACTCTTCGGGGCGCCGCTCCCGCGTTGAGTGTGTTGGTTGGGTGCTCCAAAGTGCTGGGTATCCGACTTAGGGCGCGTCCTGTGTTCTTGTTTGCCGCTTATGGTGTTTTTCAGCTCGTTTGGAAGGTTCCTTGCCCCGCATTACTGCATCCGCCAGTGCGGCGATGCCAAGAAGGGCGGCACTGAACGCGCCACCGATAGAAATCGGAGGTTAGAACTCAAAATATTGTATCAGTTTACAGCGATTCATTTCCCTTTACGATTTTTGTCGTTTTAGATGCAGTTCACCGAGAATATTTTTGGCGTTTCGTGTTGTCCACAACAATGAAATATAATGTGAACAAAGACGAGCGAAATAAGCGCATTGCAGGGAACAGTCGAAGGCAGCTTCCTCCGGCTTGTAGAGGTTTATAAAAGTTTTAATTGAGGATCCCGTGTTGACGAGCTTGTCCTTTGTCTAGAATTGAAAACAGCAAAGTCAAGATGGGTCCATTGCCGGAGCGAGTCAATCAATGATTCAATGATTCGAAATCGATGCATGAGCATGTTTCAACAATACGAATTGAAGGTTTCTTTTTTTTAGCTACGTTATGCATTAATTTACAAAATAAGAACGCACTCGCGTTTGACGGTCAACGTAAGTTCACGGCACATTGCTATCGCGCAGGAGATCGCGATTAAGGAAAACCGATAGAACTAACTTTTCGACAATTCCCAGCAACACCCGGCGGCGATGAGCCTTAAACTAAGCGTTGCCAGCTGATAAAATCGAGTCAATGTTACCAGTGCACGATATCAGCATTAAGATAAATTAAGTTACAAAAAGTTAGAAGCTGAAACGGCGATTCTCACGAGAAAACTTGCACCCACCTTGCGAGCATAGCCTATGTTCATCGACGGTACAGTGGTAAGTTCGGTGCGCGCTATATTCACGAAATGTTCCGAGCACACTCGAGAGGATGGCGTGGGGAAAACGTATTTTTCTGTTTAAGGATGCAACCCATTGCCGCTGGAGGTTTGGTCACTTGGAAAGCGATGGAGTTTGAAGACATTGCAGCCGCAGTTGCCTTGTCGGATCCCGCGTGAACGATACAGATGTCATCCGACAATATTCTGCGCTTTCGGTTGTTATTCGTGCAGCCTATTATCAAACAATGATGTCCCGATGACCAGGGGATTGTCGCCATTGATTCCGATAGCTCTAATTACATCTGGGTGAAAAATGAAATAGAGGAAGCCGCCAAGAAAACAACCGAACTTGGAGAAACACAATCGTCCAATGCGTTCATCCGGGTCTTTCGCTCGTTCCTAACCACTCAGTAAGGAGAAAAGCGCCGGCAGCCCTTTCCCCTTTTTTCTCTTGTCCTCTTTCAGTAAAACGGACTATACGCCGTTCACCCTTCAGCTGAGACTGCAGAAAATGCACACGCACGAGAGCTCGAGGTCGCTCCTTTGAAGCGTTCTTCCGCAGAACGAGCACTCGCGATAGAAATGCACGTCTCAAAGCCAGGAGTCTGGAGCGAGGGCTAGCTCGCGCTTGTAGCTTTGGCTGCAGTCTCAGCTTGAGGGTGAACGGGTGACAGCAAGATTCCTTCAAGATTCACGAGCGATAACTTTGTAATTTCTAATTAATTCAGTAGGGGAGTCAAGCCGGTGGTAACGATTATACATAAAACGAACTGCATGCCTCTAACCACAAAAGTGGAAACAACGCAACAAAAAAATATTAACAAAGGACGAGCAAAAAAAGTGCACGGACACAGTGGTGACTATCAACTGAAAGTTTAAATTTCAAGCGAACCAGAAAATTAACACTGGAAGCAGAGAGGAAAGAACCCAACAAGACACAAAAATACAACCGGATAAACAAGAGTGGTACTACGCGCTTGCCATACGTGCTTGCCACTGTTCTTGATAAAAAAAAAGACTTCGTCATCCCCCAAATGCACCGACGGTGCGCTAACACATTCCGCTTCCCCTTTTGATAAAATAAAAATGGCCTCTTTAATCTCTTTGGGCGATCTTATTTTTGTTACGCGCCAGGATCGGCAAGTCATTGAACAAAGGCACGCAGCAGCACCTATTGCAATGTACCGCTAAGTGGCCAGCGAGGGAAAACGGAGTGCAAGAGAATGCTCCCTCGCCCTCACGTTCACGCACCTCCCTGTTTGTCCAATGTATACCCTACGACCTGTGAAGGGAATCTGGTACACAACACCTAGTGCGAATGGGACAAAAGGATTGCGGTGGTTAACATCACAATTGAAATCACTGGTACCCTGGGTTAACAGCAGAGCACAGTCGTGACACCTTCTGGGGTACTGAAAACACCACTGGCACTTTATACTTGTAAGCCACTCGCTTAATCTGATGGGAGAGGGCGTGGACATAAGGTACCACCACCGGTCTGGTTGTCAGTTTTTGTCGGACCTTAGGACTGAGTCGGCCCCTAAACACCTTTATCAAGGACTTTCTTACACCCCCAATTAATGTCATAGGGTATCCCGCCGATGTCAGCCTAGACACCTGTAACAACAGACTGTCCTCACACCTATGGTGGCATGACTTCAACAGAGAAGCCCGCATACACGACGCAGTAATCACCCGCTTCACAAGCTTAGAGTGCGCTGAATCGTGTGGCAAAACCACCTTCTTTGAACGTGGCTCATAGGACCAACATGTTTGTGACGGCTGAAGAGTAAGCCTCAGGTCCAAAAACTACAAGGGTGCGGGTGTATCCAACTTAAAGGATAACCCCGGGGAGAACTCCTTAAAGCAGGCCAATAAATCCAAACACCCGACTCGACGGTTAGCGCTCTGGTTGGCATTATACAGCACTAGGTAGTGGTCCACATACCGAAACACTCTAAAAAAAAAAAAAAACTTTTGAAGATGATCAACCAACTCGCATAACTTAGCCTGTTAATATATTTCTGTGTCAAGGGATTCCACAAGATACAAGCATACTCTAACAGAGATCTTCTTAGTCTATAGACGAGTGCAAACACGTGCAGGTTGCGGGTGGACATGACTTTGGCGCTTGAAATTGCACAGGCTTCTCCGCACGAGCAGAGACATGGCGGCGGCTTGTGGTCTTGCTTGCAATCGTCTATTGTAAACAAGAAGTTTGACATGGGAGGGCACGTGTTTGAGCTTGTGCCTCACCAGACCTATGCTTGCGACGTGCAGATGCATAGGCCCGTTCAATGTGAGAGGACGAAGTTGTTAGTGATTGTAATTTCAAGATAATTAAAAAGTTTGAACAAGGAAGTTTTCACCAAGAGTAGTTTTAGTCATGAGTAATGAGGAAACTTTTTGTTAGTGATACGCATGAACAAAGTTGTTTCTTGGTTAAGTTTTATTTCCCAGAGATCACGCCAGTTCGAGATTAATTGCATCTAGACATTCATTCAGAACGACTTGGTCACTAATAGAGTTAGATAATAGCCCTGAACAATACGCAGACATTTGCATATAAACGAATGCTGAAAGACTATGTAGGGCTTCAAGCCGGGATATGACATTTTGTAGCCCTGGGCCTTTCATGAGGGCCCTACTGATATAATAATAATAATAATAATATTTTATTTCCATCACACTCGATGGCGGCGACCAAGGGAAAAAGCTGCATACACAGCTTGACGAGCCCTTGGCCGCCTACAGTGCACGGCGACGGAACACAACAGGAAAAACAAAAAACAAAAAAAGAAACATACATACACACAGAGGTTGCAACACGGAAAATTTCACCATGGCAGATAAAGCAATATAATCAAATACGAGAACAGTGATTTTAACTAGTTATCATGACCACCCATAATATATAATGAACGGATTTCCCCTATTGACATTTTATTCCAGTCCAAGTTTTTCGACTCGTAAAGATTTAGTAAATTAGGAATATTGTGCCTCAGCATTTGAGTGCCATAATTTGTTCTTGGCGTGACCACCCCCAACATTCAGCGCCACGAGTACGATAAGTAATAATATTTTTTGAGAGGCGGCCAAGGGTTACTAGAAAGTTTGTGTTCCTAATTAGCTCTATCTTAAGGCTTGTACTGAGCCTGTAAGAATACAAAGTATGGACATTGATAATGCGGAACTTTTTGAATAGGTCGGATGTATGCGTTTGAAATGGGACATCGGCTATGGCTCTTATTGCTTTTTTTTGTAACAAATGTATCCTTTCAAGATTCGTTGAGATGGTGGTACCCCAAACTAAATTACAATAATTTAAGTGCGAGTAGAACAAGGAATTATAAACTAGTAACTTGACATGTATCGGTAAGGTATAACGATGGCGGTTTAACATGCCGACAGTTCTAGACAGCTTTGTAATAAGGTAGTTAACGTGTTCATCCCACGACATATTCTTCGAAAAAATGACGCCTAAAATTTTGAAGGAATTTACTATCTCAATCTTGGTTGAGTCTAAACTAAGATCTCTCGTAGTGTTGATTATTTTATTTTTAGGGCGAAAGAGCACTGCTTTTGATTTTTCTGTGTTTATTTGAAGTGAATTATATGTACTCCACAAATTCAACCCGGAGAGCATTCGGTTCGCCTTATCAAATAATAAGTCGGTATTTTCTGCAGAGAAAAATATACTTGTATCGTCAGCATAATTTACAAATTTCGCTTCTGAATCTACATTGATTATGTCATTTATGTATATATTAAAGAGAAAGGGACCCAGTATACTACCTTGCGGTACACCGAGAAATAGGTTTGGTAGCAGAGGAGATTCCATTGATAGAGACGTATTGCAATCGATGCTCCAGATATGACTTTATTAGCTGCAAGGCATGCCCTCGGAAACCGTAAGTGTCTAATTTTGCTAGAAGTATTTTATGATTAAGGCAGTCAAACGCCTTTGAGAAGTCGACAAACACACCGAGAACCAGTTTTCTTTCTTCGAAGTTTTGGAGAATAAATTCTTTTATAGATAATAAGGCAGCCTCGGTAGACCTGTTTTTCATAAATCCAAACTGTGAGGTATTTATTAATTTATATTTGTTTGAAAACGTCATTATTCGAGTATAAAGTATTTTTTCGAGAGCTTTAGAGAAAACTGGGAGTATAGAAACAGGCCGATAATTCCCCATTTCGTTTACGCTTCCTTTTTTATGCAATACTAATACCTTAGCTATCTGCATTTTCTTCGGAAATACGCTCGTGGATAAAGAGAGGTTAAAAACATGAGATAACGCCGGCGCTATCAAGTGAACAACGTACTTGACGGGTCTTATCTGAATGCCATCCGCGTCACAGCTTGCACTATTGTTTAGTTGTAAAATTATGGAAATTACTTCTGGTTCGACCACCGGCTCTAAAAATATGGAGTCATTGTTTCTTTTGTCGCTAAAAGCAGAAGAATGTAGAGTCTCATCATTACTTGCAATATTGATAAAATGCTCGTTAAAGGCATTTGCTAAGGAACATCCGTTAAGTTCAGTACCGTTGAAAACAATCTTGTCGATAGAGTTTGAGGGTCGTTTACGATTGAGAAGAGAATTTAACTCTTTCCACATGGCGTCCGTACGTCCTTGTGCTGCTTTAAACACATCGAAATAATAACGCTCTCTGGCGCGCCTTAATTCTTTGGTTAAATTATTGCGGTACTTCTTAAATTGCTTCAAATCATTCTGGTCTCTAGATTTAGCGAACCGACCATACAGAACATTTTTTGTACGAATCTTACCCAGCAAGTCTGGTGTTATCCAAGGCTTCCTTATCTGTTTTGATATTCTTATGGACTTAAAAGGAAAATACGTGTTATATAGTTCATGAAATAACTCCATAAATACATTGTAAGCCCCGTCGGCAGTATTTTCTTGTAATACCCTATCCCAGTTTGCGTTTGAAACGGCGACTCGAAAACGGTCAAGTTCATCGGGAGTTATTTTTTTAATCATTGTTCGTTGTGATTTACCAGCTTTCCTTGGAACACTTTTTAGAGCGATAAATACTTGTGAATGATATACATGGTGATAGTAATAAAGATATTGGCAATGGTGACGAAATATATGAATTCAACACCCTGTAAAAAAATCTCCCTGCGTAACCTTTTTACTTATGTTGGTTTCCGGCTGATACAGCGCGCTCGAAAAACGGCCCCGGTAAAAAAAAAAAAACAAGTGTGAATGACATGCACATTTTTAGGGTCTGAACATTTAATACAATGTGACAGCTTACAGCACATCGTTATCCCATTTGTTAAACAAGGAACATTGGGAAAATGCAATTCGAACAAGATTCAACTAGTTTAAAATCTCATTAGCTGGGTCACGCAAATAATCGTTAGAATGACTTCCAAAAATAAATCCCATATAAGAGCGCCCCTCCCAAGTTGATGAAAGAGTGCAGATAAAAATGAGTAACTCATTTGGTCAAAATTTTATGCTGTAACTACAGTATTTGTACAACTTCTACTGGTCAATATTACTGACACACAATCCAGTACGGATTAGGCGGCACGTACTTTCGTTTCAAATAGTTCTTACACTAACTCTGCACGTTTAATAATCACCCACCAACCTTTTTTTTACCATTATCTCTTTCTTTTTCTACTTTTGCGCAAATTTTTATAAACGATGTTGCGGAAGAATATGAATATATCATTTCCTGTCATTTTAGACATTTCTAGATTTCGGGGGCAGTGGTACTAACAATGTGTATCTAAAGTAAGAGGAACAAGGGGAAGTTTTCTGAGCACAGGCTTCCTGGAATACAGCCAGCAGAACGGCAAATATATAATCGCTCGGTATTTTAAATAAAATCCTCAGCGTGTTTTATTGGGTTCAGGCGTTTTCTCATGAGGAAGATATCCCTTGATTTCTTTCAGATTTATGGGGGCGTCAATAGACCGTTTCCAAACAGAATAAAAAAAATTGCACTGCTCACAAGGAATAATGGGAGCGTTCTATAGACCATTCCAATAATCGCCTTCTGGCCGTTGCCATATTTTGTCTACTGGGTTGTCGAGGCGTTCTGAGCTTGCGCACTATGCCTCTGCAGAATTCCAGACGCCGCGCAGGCGTTCACAGCAAAGTGACTCAGCAGTTTTGGCCTGGTTGATAAGCGCTGGAGAGGTGCATATTCTCATCCTTGCTTCCGCAGCATTATGCCGCAGCGTGCCATGACGTGGACGACGTGTGCTCCTCATTAAAGTGTTTCACTCACTCAAGTGGACTTCTGAGATCGTCTATTAATGGTGATAAGTCAGTCTACGGGCTCTAAGCACCTTAAAAAGAAAGACTTAAATTATACTCATGGGCAGCCGATTTCCCGCATCGAAAATCTCATCAAAGATCGTGACACGCCCCTTTTTCTGCGCTTTGGAGCAGACACCAGGGGGCGCCTTCGGACGGCGTTTTGAAACAATAATTGCTGTATTACGTCTCCTACACCCAAATATTTTGTTTTAACGTGAAACGTTCTTTGCCTCGTTGGGAGGGGGAGGGGGAGGCAAAAACTTTGTGAAGCCGCCGATTGTCTCAATGCTGATTGGCTAAGCCAGATATGACGTCATGTATGACGTCACGACCAAGCTCTTCGCTGATTGATTGATTTTTTTTAATCACGATTCTTGTCGGTATTTTCATTCCAGGAACTGTTATCAAGCGTACATGTCACGCGTAAGGTTAACAGCCAAGCTAACCAATGAAGAGCGCTGAGAGCGTAGGCGCCAGTCCCGGAAGAATAGGGTTGAACGAAGAGGACTATAGCTCCACGGGCCAGGCAGGCTGCTAAACGATCCCAACCAACGCCCGAAGACGCGACAGCAAGCAACAACATGGAATTAGACCCACACGACGATGAAGACCCACGCACATCAGCCAGGACCGAACGAGCCAAGCAAGCACCACCGAAGTACCGAGATACCGGAACGTTTCACGCGCAACACAACTCCCCAGCAGTTGGCTATGCATTTTTTGTTTGTCAAAATATAGCGTACAACGCCGCCTAAAAAGAGCAATAATAATAACGTTCTGAATCTCCACGCAAAAGACTGTCTTGCAAATCGAGGTGATCCTATAGCAGCCTAGTGCCGTGCAAAGCATCGTGGGAACCCCTTGCCCATAAGTTTATGTTTCGATTTGGCAACTTACTTCACGACAACCCGCTCATCCGGTTACGTTCAAATACAGTGCTTGCTTTTGGAAATACGTGACTTCTCTTAAGTTTATATTAAAATGTAGGTGTTGCCTACGAATTAGGATTAAAATGATAGGGCACGTTTTGTTTCTTTTGGGAGAGAGAGAGAGAGAGAGAGAGGGGGGGGGGGGGGGGCTCCTGGCGTGCCATAGTCAGTGGGCATGAAAACAGGTCTACGAAGGCACATATGGAAGAAGAGGTATACAGGCCCGGTAGCCCACTTCCATCTATCTCCTCAATGGGCTTCTTAAATCATTCGTTTGCCGGGAGGGTCATGCTTCACTCTGGACTGGTACCCAGCGGCGCCAGGAAACGTATCGGACCCGGCTGGCCGTACTCCTACTCCTCGCTTAGCTTAGGCAGGCCCTGACGGCCGCTGGAGGTCCGTACTTCAACGGGGGCTCTCACGAAGATGAATGAGTGCAATGCAAGCGAGCGCCGACTTTATTCTCACGCAATGCTGAGATGTACTACTTCGTCAACGGGACAATCGAAATTGAAACCATGCCACTCCTCTCCATGGCAGAAGGGGTACCATAATGCAACGCGTGCAGTGTTGCGTGCGGGAATGTTTTGAAGTAGTTTATTACCTATTTTCTAGTTTATTACCTATTTTCATTGGTAAACCCAAGGTTGCGCCCCCCCCTCCCCTCCAGGAGAAACTAGCACTTTAAAGGGGCGATGCAACAATTTTTGTACTTTGCGCAAATACCACTTAAAACGGATCCCTGACGTTAATGACCTATGAAACACGCGTTTGTTTTTCACCCCACGCAATAGAAGTCCCAGAAAAAATAAAGATAAACGAGCGGCGTTCATTCCCTCAACTCGCAGCCAGAACAAGCGGCCACGTGATCTGAAGCCGATTATATGCCGCCAATGTTGATCATAGCCACGCGCTGGGGTTGGCAAAGCACAGGACACGCGCTGAGTTCCAGACATTGTTATGGCTCGGCTATTGTCGTCGTTGCAGCGATTGGACACGGGCCACTACCCGAATGCTTCTCGAGCTAGGAATTATCACGAACTCAAATCAAGTGCCCACGCAATGCTCGGGTCCAATCTATGAACCGCATTCAAATATCGTCATCGGGGTGTTTTGCGATCCCCACGTTACGTCACCAAATTTCGCAAAGGAGAGATTGATTGAAAAGGTCGCTTTTGCCCTTGAAATTACACTGCAACAAAGGAGTTTCTTGGCCAGTGGCGTTGCGTGTGAGTATCCTTGAGTCCCACTAGTGCGAGTAAGCTCGTGTAAAGTGAAAAACATTCCAATTGAATATCGTTGCACCGCTCCTTTAAGCGGCGTACTCGCCGGGCGTCACATATTCCAGATATTTGGTGAACGCCGCAGTGGAGTTATGCCCACGGGCATCAACGACCTCCGTGACATCCATGAGCGGCGCAGTCTGGTCGCCAGACTCTCGGACTTCTGATCCAGAAGCCTGCTTGCGTGCGCTGTTACTCAAGTATCAGTGGCCTTCCAGTAGCGTCCGCAGTTTTAACAGCGCGGATTTTGGCACTCGCGGCTGCAGGGGCGTCGGAAGTGTTCGGAGGATTTGCCTGCTTTGTTTCGACGCCACTGCTGGCGACACACATATGACCAACTCTATTTCGCTCGAGTCATAAGGGCGGACGTCCAGGCACGAGAAGGAGGCATCCAAAACGTTTAGGATGTGGTGCCCTCTGAAAAAGTATCCGCTGTAT
The DNA here is from genome assembly GCA_037355805.1 of Ixodes ricinus. Taxonomy (NCBI): domain Eukaryota; kingdom Metazoa; phylum Arthropoda; class Arachnida; order Ixodida; family Ixodidae; genus Ixodes; species Ixodes ricinus. Next base: position 97,295 of record JAZHYW010012420.1, read on the forward strand.
TTCGATCGATCAAACTGTCATATGCAGGATTTTGTTTGGATGAGGAACGCAGTCGACGTCCAGTCTCGGCCTTCGAAGCATGCACCATCTTTACGAGGCGTCGCCTCGTCGTCCTCTCGTAACTCTTCTTTCTTGCAACGACACGCAAAGTGTGCAACCTGAGGCGATGCAACGTCATGTGGGGTAATTTACCCAGCCCAGCTGTTTGGCAGGTGGCCGACTCTGCTATATACGTTCTATCGTTGTGGGACGCGACGCCACGCACGTACGCAAAATCGGAGTGGGCTTCCGTTAGGATGCCATTCCGCATTAATAGTGAGTTTTAGTATTGCGTACACGAGCAAACGCAAGCACTGCGCCTTTGCGTTGGCGTTGCGTGTTCCACACTGCGCTTGCGCGGAGCCCAAACTGCGTCTTGGATTGGCTTATGGCGACGACGCGCATGCGCAGAGCGGAGCATGGAAGGCTAACGCAAACGCACAGCGCTTGCGTCGTTTCCGCTGTCCCGCAACGTTTTCCGCAACCCGCTACGAGATCCGGGACTCTGCAGGCAAGGTTTCTAGCCTTGCCTGCAGAGTCCCGGATCGCGCATGCACAATAGTGGCGTTTTCGTTTCGGAGACCTTAGCGGAGGCGTTAAAATGGTCTATGAAAACTCTCTATTGATGCCGCAGTGAAGCGTAACGCTCACTTGGTTCATTGCGTCCCTTTTCATGCCAGGGCATCATCACTTCTCTGGACGACGTTTCGCGCCGATACGACAGCTTGCAGCCTCAGCGACACGTCGATTCTCGAGATGGTCGGGTAGCCAACGAAACTTCATCTTTATATTTCGAGTGTCAAGGTCTAAGACGACACATCTCCGACCTTTCACGGGAAACTACCCTAGGTGATACAGCTTCGCTTTCGCGAGCGCGTTCATGTATAGGTAGCCATCTGTTTGGAAATCCGGTTGCTTTGACGTCTCCAAAATGTATGACGTCTTTACTGGAGTCTCGATGACATCTCGAAAAACCGAGGCCGTGAAATACCTATGCAGATGCAGGCGTAAAACAAATACGGAACTCAAGGTCAAGTTGCCAGTTGAAAAATGGGGGATGATTACCTTTCAGTCAGACGTCCTCTTGTCAGACGATATGAAAATGCTAGTGGCCGGTACAATGTTCCTACAAGACGTCACTTCTTTTTTGCTTTTTTTGGCTTCCATTTTGGTACAGTTACATCACCCGCAGAGTCCCTTTTTGAAGACAGGTCTTTTTGGGCATTTTTTCTTTCTTCGATCCCCTGACTCAATTTTAGTTTGCGGGTCGGTCTGAAGGTTAGAAACCGCATCTTTTATGCGTATCTAACAATATAAATAAGTTGGCATTCGGCGGCATTACTTCAGCAGAAAGACGGTCTTTTGTGCCCGTTTAAATCGGACACAAGCTGATTTTTTGTACGTTTTTTTTTTCTTTTTTTTTTCACAAAAAAAAAGGACAGAGACAACGAGACGGAGAAAACGAGAGAGAGAAAGAGAGAGAGAGAGAGAGAAGTAGCTGTTTTAGCCATACTGGTTCACGCGTAAATTTCACACTGCCGTCATAAAAGCTGACATGTGAGGATCCCGAAACAGCTTATTTATACTCGCACTGTCAGAAATTATTTCGAGGCGGCTTTCGCATCAAATACAAAATTAAGAAAACAGTTGTTTAGCTTTTATATATAGCATATGGACAGAGACAAAGCATAAATACATATTTCAGTGCCTCGACAGAGTGCTTAGTTTTTAGTTATTAGGTTCTGCTGATAAGGAGTTTGTTATTTGTTTGTACTAAATACGCTATCGCTCTCCTATTTTTTTTTTTTTTCATGTGTGCACCGAGGAATATATTTCTACAGCACGCGTTGCCTGAGTGCCACTTCAGTGTATGCTCTGCACTTTCACACGAGGAGATAAAACCATCCCCCGACCGATATTATTCAAACAGACGACGTTGAATACTATCATTTTCAGAGATAACTCAGGTAAGCAACATCGAGTGGCAGTCATGCAAACTCCATCTGTTTCGCAGATAACAGCGTCAATAAAAACGCTGGTTCGAAAAGAAATAAAAATAAAGAGCGCATGCACTATTGATTGATGTAAGGACAAGAGTAAAAAACTGTCTTGCATATATTTGAAAGTAATATACATGCTCAGCAGGGTTGTAAAAGTTACTTCGAAAATGTACCTAAGATACAGTTACAGTTACTCATACGAAAAGGCACCTAGGTACGTACATAGGTATTCGCTTAAAAATGTACCTAGGTACAGGTACAGATACTTCAAAGATTCTTTATTTATTTTCCCGAATTTGTCAGAATATATTGGAAGTAAAGCTTTTTATACTAAGAATACACACAAAAACGAGTCCGATAAATGTGCTTTATTGGTGTCAATGCGATGTCCACATCGGTGTTGAGACCTCACGTGCCTTATCCCCACGCTCCCATTGGTTCACCGAGGCCACAGCTTCCACTGTTTACCATGTCACGCCGGAACGGCCGAAACAAGCTTGTTGACGTTCTTGTCCTCAGAGCAGGTGCTGTTGTCGACGGGCCCAGAAGACGTCGGCCGTATGAAGAAACGCATGAGTCGAGTGCATATGCACCTAACCTTCGCGACGACGAGCGAAAAGCTTTAAGCTTTCTCGTTTTTTTTTTTTTTTTTGTTAGTCGGAAGAAAAGTATTCTTTTTTTTTCTTTCTGAACTTTTTCCGTTTTGATAACTGCAAAATTTGAGTCCGATTTAATGAGTGGAAACTGTACTATATACAACGATGTTACATTGTTTAGGATTATAATTATAATTCATTTTCAATTATATTTTATATTGTATTTATGACAGAAGAGACATGACAAGATACAGGCAACAGAAACTGCGCACATCTTTCAAGTTACTGTAAACGACTGAATTTTCGTGGGGACCTAATTTTCGCGAATTTCGCGAATCGGCTACAATTCACGAAAAATACGTCCCGCGAACAATTCGCGCAATATGTGAACGCTATGGAAGCTACACTCGATTCGCGAAAATTAGAACCCGCGAATAATTTCAAATTTTCAGCTTTGGCCCAATTCGCGAGTGTTTGAGCCCGCGAAAATTAAGTCGTTTATTGTATCTCCTCCCTTGTATAGCTGTCAGAGGAGCTTCAAACACACAATGAAGCCGATTTCGGTTTGAGATGAAGGACGCAGGTCGCTATTTTTCCTAAACGGTGTTCGGAAGCGATTCGATAAATTGGTGTGGCTAGAACGGCATCGCTAATCCACCGTTCGCTCACATGAACACCGCCATTCGCTAAAGTGTCGTTCGATGAAACATCATGGGCAGGGCTTCGTTCGCTTTCGTTCGATCAAGTCAGTGCCTTCCAGGTCGTACGTTAATCACGGCACATGGTAGTGTGTTAATACTTCACGATTTATAGTTTCTACCATTTTGACGAAGTGAATGGAAAAGTACCTGTAAAAAGTAACTTTACTTGGTTACAAGTTACTGGAAAATGTACCTAAGACACAGATACAGGTACTACAAAAGTACCTAGATACCGATTTCCAGTTAAATGTACCTAAGTACTTTACCACACTGATGCTCAGTCAGTTATATGCTTAATGTGTAAATGATCAGTTTGCAAAAGTCCCAAATACATTACCCAGTTGTTTTTACCGTTGTTTTTTATTGAAAAAAAAAGTTTTTTGGGGGAAAAACGTAGATTGATTTGTTAAAAGTTTCAATATTTTAAGGAGTACAAAATGTTTTGGTTATACCTAGAAATGAATAATATATATACGCAGACTTTCCCAGATTAACTAGTTCTCATTTTGGTTCCATCGAAACAATATTCGAGAGATTCGAATGACTCGCTTAAAAGCGGAGTGGTTTGGAAATTTGTAGATAAATGCCTACCTGAAACATAATCTCTAAATACCGATAAAAACGCTTTGCTCGCATGCTTTAGACGACGTAATTTTCGCTAGGACCTAATTTCCGCGAAACACGCGACGCCGAAAATATCACGAAAAATGCGTTACGCGAATATATCACTTATGGCAACGCACACAAACTATATCACTCTCAGTTGCGAAATTGTCTGGCCGCGAAATATTCCCGAATTCCGAACTTCGGAAAATTCGCGAAATATTGAGCCCCGTGAAATCTTGAGCCCGCCAAAACAAAGTCGTCTCCGGTATTCTCTCGTCACGCGACCTTCAAAGTTCGAACATTTTCAAACAATTTAATAGACTCGCGTTACATCGGTATTCACTTGTTAAAACAGACATTACGGGATTCTTGCCGAGTCTCGTACATGAACTGCGGCGACAGCCGAGGTGCTGCACTCTGTTGCACAGAGACTACACACAATCAGACTGCACACTAACCATGACAGCGTCATGTGACGTCGGTGTGACGTGGCGTCAGGGTGTCGGGTGAAGTCGCAGCGTCACGTTACGTGACGGTGTCACGTGGATACGTAACGTCACAATGTCACTTGACGCTATGGCGTAACGTGATGGCACCGTATGACGTGCCGTCATGATGTCACGTGATGTCACTTGATGTCATGGTGTCGCATGACGTCAGTGTCACTCGACGCAGTCCCGAAACATCATGACGTCCCGCGACACTGCGACGACACTATAGCCACAACGCACCATACACGAAACACACCCGCGGATCCCCTGCGAAACCTCGCCAACGAAGTCTCTCTGAGCAAAGTGCAGTAAAGCTCTGGTTCGGACAAATTTGCGCTGACTAGCAGAGCATCAGCTCATTTACGCGAAGGCGCACTTTGGCCGATGTGGCATTTCACGCCATAAGGCCTCTTATCATCATCATCTTAAACACGAAGGATCGTCAGAGCTAGCTAAGGTATTCGCCTCCGTCCTTTGGGCGACCTTACCCAAAGGACGGTGGAGAAGGAGAGAAGCTACCGTCCATCCAAGTATACAGCGAAAACTGGCGCGGCCTGGCGGCAAAAATGTGAAGAGAGACGGGGAGAAGAACGGGGATACAAATTCACGTCATACGAGCCGCGTGTGTCTTGCGCGAAGCGTAAAATTGAAGCTGAGGACCCGGATATGAGCCGGGGACAGTCGAATGCTCTACCACTGAGCTATACCTCCGGGCTACGATCGTTGTTTTTTTGGCTGTTCCTTTATATTGAGCTGTACACCCGCATATCCCCAACAGGGTAGAGGTCAGCAGCGGTGTTAGCGGTAACGGCGTTGCAGGTAATGCTTCACATTCTGCCGTAACGTAGTAACGTACTCGTTAGATTTTTAAAACAATAAGGGATGACGTACTTCCGTTAATTATTTCGAGTAACGGCTAACGTAGTTACCTTACTCGTTACATCTTCCCAAGACTTTAAGAAAATTATATTGTTTCGTGTTTTTAGGCGCTAAGTTATATGAAATCTGGCACTCATCCCACATACCAGGGGTCCATGCTACACGGCGGGACCAAGCCGGACCAAGGGACCGGGACAGCGTCGTCTGCTGCGATTGGTCAGCGGCGCGGCGCTGACCAATCGCAGCAGACGACACTGTCCTCATTTTTGCCTCTCTTTTCCCCACGCAAACATTCCCCTTTAGAAAAGAAACCAACGCCCACATACTTTGCCTTATGGCACGTTTACATTTGCGGATTCGCGAGCGGATCCGTGCAGGCGAAAAGTGGATTTTGGAGTCCGGTGACGAAATCGACTCGTCGCTGGTGAAAAATTTGGATTTGAATCCGCAAGTGTAAACGCGCCATTAGTGTCGAAAACGCTGACGCAGAAAAACGCTGTCGCCGTCAATTCATAAATAAAAATAACGCAAAAATATCATTCGTTATTTTTTATCGGTACTTTAACTGTAGCGTTCCTTTTATTTCGATGTAACGTTGGTGGTAAGAAGTTATTTTATTTGCAAAAAACGCATTTCGTCAGTTCTTTTTTTGTTGTAACGCTCACAACACTGGTCAGTAGTATGCGGAGTTCTCAACCGTGCTTTATAGCCATTCTTTAGCGTTAAAGCCAATATTGCATAAGCCTATTTCATTTACGACCACTTTGCTTTCATGCTGTATTCCCCACTCCAGTGACCTATAAGAATCGCCACTATCAGGAAAATATGGCGGTCTAAAAAAGGTCGTCTTGTACCATTGTGCCAGCTCAACGCACAATGCTCGAGTTTCAGCCAGAGGCCGGCATTTCCGGTTTAACTCACTCACTCACACCTAGCTCAAAATAAAAAGTTAAAAATTCACTCTCACCCTCATGGTCGCACTCACCTTCAAGCCCTCACTCACGAACTGATAAACTCATGAACTCACCAAACTCACGAACTCACGCCCCTCATCAAACTCATGAACTCGCCGAACTCACGCTCCTCACCAAACTCACGCTCCTCACCGAACTTATAGAACTGACCAAACTCAGAAACTCACTGAACTCACGAACTCACGCCACTAACCGAACTCATTCAACTCACAAACTCACACCCCTCATCGAGCTTATGAACTCACCGAACTCACGCTCCTCACCGAACTCATGAACTGACCAAACTCATGAACTTACCGAACTCAGAAACTCACTGAACTCACGAACTCACGTCACTAACCGAACTCCCTGAACTCACAAACTCACACCCCTCATCGAACTCATGAACTCACCGAACTCACGCTCCTCACCGAACTTATGAACTGACCGAACTCATGAACTTACCGAACTCAGAAACTCACTGAACTCGCGAACTCACGCAACTAACCGAACTCACTGAACTCACGAACTCACGCCCCTCATCGAACTCATGAACTCACCGAACTCACGCTCCTCACCGAACTTATGAACTGACCAAACTCAGAAACTCACTGAACTCACGAACTCACGCCACTAACCGAACTCACTGAACTCACGAACTCACGCCCCTCATCGAACTCATGAACTCACCGAACTCACGCTCCTCACCGAACTTATGAACTGACCGAACTCATGAACTTACCGAACTCAGAAACTCACTGAACTCACGAACTCACGCCACTAACCGAACTCACTGAACTCACGCCCCTCATCGAACTCATGAACTCACCGAACTCATGCTCCTCACCGAACTCATGAACTTACCGAACTCATGAACTTACCGAACTCAGAAACTCACTGAACTCACGCCACTAACCGAACTCACTGAACTCACAAACTCACACCCCTCATCGAACTTATGAACTCACTCACTCACCGACCTTAACCTTACTCACTCAGAAGTAGTTCTCGCTCTCGGCCTTATCGTATAGTCGCGGCGCTGGCGCTCGTGTGGCGCGCGGGTTGCGCGGCTTTTCCAACTCCGCCACGGTCGCTGCCGCCTTCCGCCGCTCCGGCTCCAGCCGTCACGTCGCAAGTGAAGAAATGTTTGGTATTTTTGTTTGTTTCGCTTCGACTCCTTCGGCGTGCCGGCCGAGCGCTTGAGGAATGTGAGCTTTGTTGGGATACAAGGGCGCATCATCGCGAGTCTTGTGAAGTATTCCTTACGGTGTGCACTGTTTGTTTCAAGCATTCGCGACAACTTCGTACAAGTATGTAGTGAGCGTCTGCATCGCTGTTTATTCAGGTATGGATTATTGTTATTCCAACATGCACCACCGTGGGTGTGTATTTTGTTTCAGCATAGAATATTGCGAACTTCTTAATGGTAGGACGGTTTGCTCGGCGGTTCGTTGTCGAGTAGAGCTGTTTCGGAACGGTCTGTCTCTATATTTATCGTCGTTCGCACAAATTATTTCACCTAAAATGACTGTCTGGTCAATATATTTTTTTTGGTAGAAGGAAAGATTGAAGAACTTTGTGCATACCATATTATTGGATATTAACTTTTATCACGTCTCTCGTTTTCTGTTGCACCGCACATACCACTTAAAACTGTAACGTTCTAATCTACCGACTCTGTGCCTCGTAATATGTTATACTCAATGCAACTGACATAAAATCATGATTGGTGTCCAGATCAGGCACGTATCCAGGGGGAGGCCCATGGGGCCCGGCCCCCCCCCCCCCCCAAAATCTTTCATTTTGCTGGGACCTCCTCTCCCCCCCTCATACAGCATTTTGCCATGGGCGGGTCCCCCCGAAACAAAATCCTGGCTACGTGCCTGGTCCAGATGCCTTCAGTATTCTTATTGCGCAGACACAGTGTGTTTGCGTTCAAACTTGCTGATATGTTGTATACAAATGTTTACAAACTACAAGTACAAAGTTGTGTTTCATATTAAAATCATTTATTCGTTTTTAATCGATGGCAATTTTTAATGTCTTCACTAATTTGAATGAATAAACGGCCTACTGATGTAAGCACAAGTTCTTTAACCTTCGATATTTAAATTACTTCACTTCTAACGATTGATAACATATTCGGAAATCCACGCTATATTTGAGAAGGGGAAGGACGCGGTATGCAACTTAATTAAACAGTCTATTTCTTCAAGATTTGTTTTGCTAGATACAATAATTTGGGGCGCTTAATTTCTTCGGGATGTGAAGGTTGCTTCTGTGCACAACCGAGCTAGCACGCACATCAATTTTTGTTTTTTTTGGGGGGGGGGGGCTTAGGTTAGGATCATAATTTCTCCTCCTAGTATTTACTCGTATAAACATAAATCATGTTGCTAAAATGGCAAATAGCGCTCCTCGTGAACGACTGGAGCGTGCACCGGCACGAGCTGTGCCGGCTGATAAATAATAATATATAGAAATCATAGCTAATATCCGAATACTATTAAAGCTTGTAAGATTACCCTTTCTCCGGCACGCGAAATGTTTTCGGGTGCAGCCAGTATTTTGACTATGCTCACTGGCTGCCACTTGAGCGACTAACGGGGTGTCGGATAGCAGGTAAGAACGTCGTAGAACGTCCTTGAATGTAATCAGGAAACTTATCATCCGCAATTTTTCTATGACAATCCACAATTGAATCAACGTTTATATTCTACAAAATAAATGTAGCAGCTTTAAACAGAGTTGCGAAGAAGTCCGGTGTTTCAGGCGTACTCAAGCACGAAGACGTGTATGCACACTTTCTTACAGAACTCCAGGCTACAACTTGAACAAACAAGTATATAGGCGAATCATCACAGTTCCCAGCCGGTTTTCATTTTAATATTGGCTTCAGATTTAGTGACCCTGCATAAGACGAGCGCACTCCAAACAGCAACGTCTGCCTTCAGGCATACCGGCGTAGCGCCCGTTTGCTTCCTCCAGGAAATAAAGAAATCGTCGCGCGTATATCGGTGCCTCGCATCCTACACGAGAGCGGCCGAGGCGAGCTTTTGAGACCTATCTCCTCTGTCGTCACCCCGCCACGAAGCAGCGACCAGCGGCAAAAGACCACGCCAAGCCAGTGCGAAGCGAGCCGGAGCCGAAGAGCACAACTAAATTAATAGGCACCTTTCCTCCTTTCCCATCACTCGTACAGAACCAGCCGTACGAGCTAACAGCGCCATTGCGAAGCGATCGTTGACTCAACTTCACCGGAAATGCACGGATAAGTCACGTGACCCGCCCTTTCTCGACGTCACCCCGCAAATTCTCATTAAACCCAAGGACCTTATGCCTCGCCAAACTTATGAACTCACCGACCCCATAAACTCACGCCGCTCACGGAACTCATGAACTCGCCGAACTCATGAATTAACCGAACTCATAAACTCACCAAACTCATGACCTCACCGAACTCACGCTTCTCACACAACCTCGAACTCATGAGTTTTCGAGGCTTATGAACTCACTCTCACTCAGCTTCACCTCACACCTGATCGGTGAGGGTGAGTGAAGTGAGTGAGTGCACTCGATCACGAGTGAATTTTGCCGAGGTTTGGTTTCAGCAGGCAATACAATGGACTCCAAATGGTTTACAGCAAGTTTTATTTACTACGTTCCGAACCTCCGGCATTTGCGGACCTTTAGCAAACCGTTACCGTGTTCCGCGTACCGTGCTACCGGAGTGTTTGAAGCATACTTTTAAGCGCGCCCCGCGGTCACGGTATCACCCGGGCGCGCGCTTAAAAGCATGCTCCTTCCCCAATTACGTCACAAATAAAAAAATAAAAAAGCGAGGAGGAGCTTAAATTGGGGGAGGGGACACAAACTTTAACGGGCTCTTTCGCGCGCCAGAATGTTTTTTTTCGCAATCATTTCGTGTGTGTGTGTGTGTGTGTGTGTGTGTGTGTGTGTGTGTGTGTGTGTGTGTGTGTGTGTGTGTGTGTGCGTGCGTGCGTGCGTGCGTGCGTGCGTGCGTGCGTGCGTGCGTGCGTGCGTGCGTGCGTGCGTGCGTGCGTGCGTGCGTGCGTGCGTGCGTGCGTGCGTGTGTATGTTTCGCCACGCGCATCCGAAACGTTTGAGACTATACAAAAGATCGATCTTGGTGTTCTCAGTGGCCCTTTAACGCTCGTTCACACAGCCCCGTTTTCATTCGCGTTACGTTACGTTACGAAAAGAAATTTGGTGTGTGTGTGTGTGTTTCTACAGTCGGAAGTCAGTCTGCCTCAGTGGGCGTCTGGTGTTTCAGCTGGGGATGTGCAATCTAGCAATCTCGGCTTGGAATGTTCATGACTTTGCAGGGCGTACTGGTCCTAGTCTGACCCAAGTATACTCGCACGGACCAGCACTGATTCAGAGAAGCTTCTCGGTCGAGGTTAAATTGCTAGGAAAAAAGGGGTCTATTTCTTTCAGTCTTGCCTTCGCAAGGATTGATGACGTAATTGTGGGATCGAAACCACCCGCCTGACGACAATCGAGCGCGGCTCATGAATTGCATACGAGAACTGCGTGAGCACTCGACTTCGGCTCGTAACAATCAATGCCTCGGAGGACACTAGGGTAGTGGCTCGTGTTCAACCACTGCGGTGATGAGAATAGCCGAACTCTAACAATGCCTGGAGCTCAGCGCGCCTTTTCTACTTCGCCGACCCCAGCGCGTTGCTATGATGAACGTTGGCGGCACAGGATAGGCACCAGGCCACGTGGCCGCTTGTTGTGGCTCCGACTTGAGGGAATGAACGATGCTCATATTTCTCGAATTTTTTTGGAGACTGCCATTGCCTAGAAAGAAAAACTAGGGCAAGTTTATTCAGGGTTTAACGTTAGGGAGTGATCCTAAGTAGTATTTTGCGAAAGTAGAAAAATCATTTCATGGCCCCTTTAACGTGCACCACGCAGTAGTGATACACGACCTCACGCCGGTACGATGCTCATTCAGATCCAGACAGGCAGAGGGAGTAAATGTTTATTGTAAAACAAACACCTGGTCCGGCGCTCGAAGAGTATATGTACCACTCTTGCCCAAGCACGTTGTGAGCGTACCGGATTAGGGGTGGCAGTAGGTCGGGTTGGTGTTTGTTTGGTGGGGCGAGCCTGCACTACCAGGAGGTAGGGTGGAGGTTGCAGAGTGGCAGATATGAGAGGTCTCATGTCTCGAGGAAACTCATGTAATATTGCTTTGCTCTGTCGCGAACTGTTTAAACATTTGTGGAGGACGGAAAGGCGTTTCCTGTGATTTCAGATAAAGCTTCGGATAACTGACAACCAGTGGCGTCACAAGGGGGGGGGCGGGGGGGGGCGGACCGCCCCGCCGGGTGCAGGGCTCAGGAGGGTGTCGCGGCGGGCCACGAGAGCGGGGGGGGGGGGGGGGGGGGGGAGTCGCGGCGGGCCACGGGAGCGGGGGGGGGGGGGTGCGCGGCGGGCTACCGCCCCGGGTGCCGCTGACCCTCGTGACGCCACTGCTGACAACCATAATTGTAAGCCCCAAGATGGGAAAGTGTCTTAACTCTGAAGCGTAGCTTAATTAGTGGCACTATAGTTTAGTCCGTTCCTGCTCAGCGCGCTTCAAACAAAGACAGCAATTATCCCCGTCTGGCTGGAGAGGTTTCACCGCCCGTCCGCACCCGAAGACCCCGGCCCTGATCCGCTCTGCACGCACTGCAGGATTCCCGCCACGTGCACCCATCTCGTCTGGACGTGCGAGGGAGTCGCAGAGCATCGTAACAACGCCATAAACTCGCTCCCTGAAGAGGCGAGACCAGCCACGCACGAGGACTGGACCCACCCCAGGCACCCGCACCGCAAACACATTCTCGATTCCCTGATTAGTTTCGTCCGCTCATCGGGGATCGCCTGTTACTTTAGCCTCCTCACCCTACCCTTCTCATTTACACTTCCCCCTTCACGATTGGATGACTTTATCAAGAGATCCTGATGTATCCATTTCTTTAAAGGGATACTGGCAGGGTATTTATGCTCGCCAAGGTTTTTATTTGTACATGACATGAGAGCTCAACTATACTCAGAACACAATTTGCGGCTCGAAATTCGTATTATTTCTGCCCGAAAACCGCCGATCGAGAACTGGCCGGTTTGAGTCGCGCTCACTCTCTTCTCCGTGGTTGCGTGCCGTTTTCTATATGGTGCAGTTCACGCGTTGCGATCACCTAAATTGTGTCACTAATGTAAAAATACATAATTTATACGACTTCAACTTAACACCGGTAATTTTATGTAAGTTGTACCGAACTCTACAATCTGGGAACTTAAAAATGTTGCGTTTAGACGACCCTCCGATGTGGCGTTTCGCACATCCCTCTGGGGCATTTTTGAGTACAAAATCTCGATGAAGCCATAAAACTCTGGTTGGCGCTAGTTGGTACAAATCGACTAAAAGTTTCAGTTTTCGCAGTTGCAGTTCAATCGTCACTCTTCGTCGACGTCATCAACGCGCCGCAATGGAGTTCCCCGCCAGTTGAGTTCGCGGGCGATTCAGACTGGGTTCCTCCGACAGGCGACGTCACGATGGAGTTTCTCCGTCGATTTTTCCAGCATAGGCAGACAGGAAAGGCAGTAGCAATGACGTGTTATATAGCGTGAGGAACCTGTGGAAGAGAAAGTGCGCCAGGGGGAGGGGGGGGGGGGGTCACTTGATTGTTGGGTGTAGAGCCACTAAATGAGCTAAGCTTAGAGTATCGGCACTCCGTTCCCCGATCTGCTTGTGGGCGCCGCCACCTTGGTGCTTAGTGCAGAGCAGACGCAACTGTCGATCGTCACAATTCAAAAGTGCGACTTCCTCAGCTTTAGATACGGTCTTAGGGCACTTCGGCAGTGGCGACGACTCGCTGCGACATCGTCTCTAAACATCTGCGCTACCATCTCAGGTTGGTTACTCTTGCTTACCTTTTTTTATCCGCTGTGTATTGCTGTCGTCGCTGCTGCCAAACGTTTTGTTGTCACCGTGGTTTGTTGTCTAAGTTCTTATTTTTGAGCCCTCTTTTCGCCATGACCAAGGACATAACTAAATTGTTAAAAGAATCACACAAATTGTTTGGGAAAACGTTTGAACGCGATTTCAGAACGGAATTTCGTACCGTTCAGACGGAACTTCAGGGCATAAAGGCTAGCATGGATTTTATCAACAGAGATTATGAGGACATGAAAGCAAAGCTGAAGGCAGCCAAAAAGGCAAACTCGGATTTGGAAAAAAAAGAAAAAAGGTCGGTCTTCAAAAAAAGTATGACGTCATGCTCAAAAGCACCCGAGAAACTGAACTCAGACTGACTCAATGCGAGCAGTAATCCCGTAATCGGAACCTGGAGATAAAGGGGATTCCATAAGATAAAAATGAGAACGTAATGAAAATAATCAGTTGTATATCTGCGCACTGGTGGGTGAAAACATTGCGATTTCGGACATCGACATGTGTCACCGTGTGCCAACCAAAGACCCCACAAAAAGTAACTTGATCGTGCAGTTTGAGCACAGGCACAGGCCAGCACCTCCTAGACAGCTTTAAAGCCTGCGCGTTACGTCGCGTGACGTCACGTCCGGGAGGCCGGCACGGGCGCTGATTGGATGCGAGTGCCGCGTCTGCGTTCGCGTGGGACTATGATAGGAAACGGGCCCCACGCGAACGCTGATGCGGCACTCGCATCCAATCAGCGCCCGTGCCGCCTCCCGGACGTGACGTCACGTGACGTAATGCGCAGGCTTTAAAGCTGTCTAGGAGGTGCTGCACAGGCGCGAGCTGCTCCTTGAAAAGGAGAAAAAAAACGAATAACTACTAGCGATTTTGGCTTCAATCCAGCCACGCCTGTGTTTGTGAATGAACACTTATGCCCTCTTCTGAAACGGCTACTGGGAATGACCCAGGCTAGAGAGCAAAAGTGTAAATGGCGATATGTATGAATCCGAAACTGCAAAATCCTCGCGCAAAAGTCTGATGGCGCTCCCGTTGTCACTATCATCCATGAGGATAACCTTGTCCGAATTTGCTAGTTGATTTCTAAAGCTGGTACTTCATTGTTTTGTTTATGAATTATTACGAATTTCTTTTGCAGTCTAATATTGATACTTGTTTTGGTGCAAAAGATGTCACTGTTTTTCATCTCGATGCCCGCTCCGTAAAAAAATAAAGTAGATGACATTGTCATTTTTTTTAGATGTGTAAAGTTACTTTTGACGTAATAATGTTTTCCGAGACTTGGTGTCAATCTGACCAGGATATGTTAATCTTACCGGCCTATAATAATTTTTCTCCGAATAGATATGAACGCAGAGGGGTGGTGTTTCAATTATGGTAAGTCGGGACTTTCAGTGTGAAAAGCTACTTTCGTTTACGACAATTACAGAAGAATATGAAATCTTAAGTTTGAAATGTGAAAATACACTATTTTCTGTTGTTTGTCGTCCGCCTTCAACAGATTTTGGCATATTTCTTTTTTTTTTCTTACACAGTTATTTAGAATTCGCGTCAACAAATAATTAATCAGGAAGTGATTTTAATGTTGACATGCAAAAAAATTCGAATTTGTCACTGCAACTAAATAAACACTATTGCTTCTTACGGGTTTTTAAACGTTATCTCGTCGCCCACTAGAACGACTGATTTGTCGGAAAGTATAATTGACCTTTTTATTACAAATGGAGGTACACAAGTAAACAGTGCTGGCACAATGTCTAGCGGCATTTGTGGTCATACTCCAATTTTTGTTTCTTTCTGCTATTTAAACATAAAACTAAAATGAAAAAAAAAACTTCTTTCCAGCTCATATCTGATTAAAACTAACTGTCGTTTAGAAACGAGATTACAGACATAGATTGGACGCCTGTTACGTTACAAGGAAACATTGATGACTCTTACGATGCGTTCCTTAGCATTTTAAAAAATGTCTATCACAGATGCTTTCCTTTCAAAACAGATACTGCGTCAAAAGGAAAATCCGAAAGCCTTTGATTACTCCTTTGCACCATAAAAAATCATGCATAAAAATCATTTGTACACAATTTTCGTTACTACGAGGGACCCTAATAAAATGATAGTATTTAAAAAGTATCGTAATGCTCTGACATCAGAACTAAAAAAAGCCAAATATGATGACCACAAAACTTTACTCAGTGAATGTTCAAAAAAACGTCCAGATGTCGTCTGGAAATCAATAAATGATATTCTCCAGCGTGGTAGACAACATAATTATTTAGGGGAACCCGAGGTAAACGGAAGTTTGCTGTATGGAGCCTTGCTGGCTGAGTGTTTGAACTCTCACTTTGTGAACCTGGCTTCGAGTTCATACTGCGCTGCTGCAGTTAATGGCATTTCTCAAACGATTAGTGAATCCCTGTTTTTTAATCCAACAAGCGAACATAGACATTTTAACCCTGGAGAGTGGGGACAAAAGGACAACACGACACAGATCTGTGTCGTGTTGTCATCCTTGTCCCCACTCTCCGGGGTTAAAATGTCTATACTCAACCAGCTCGCCTGCACCCTACCTCAAAAAAAAAAAAGCGAACATGAACTGTTTCGCGTATTTATGGGCCTAATAAACAGCAAAAGTTGTAATATGGACGATATTCAGAGAAATTCAATTAAATTTGTTCTTGACATAATTACACCATGCCTTGTACATAATTTTAATCTATGTTTTCCGTACGGAAAATTCCCACAAAAAATGAAACTTGCCGAAGTTTCTGTGATATATAAGGGTGGCGACAGAAATGTCCTGTCAAATTATAGACCAATATCCGTTTTGCCTGTTTTTTCAAAGGGACATGAAAATATTATTTTTTGTCGTCTTCATAGTTTTCTCCAAAAACAGTCTGCAATTACAGAATAATCCCAGTTCGGCGTTAGAAAAGAAAAATCTCCTGAATCCGCTCTTCTTTTACAGAAAGAGTTCATACATATTGATTTCAGTAAAACTTTGGATTGTCTCAATCATAACATACTCATTGACAAACTAAGCAGATATGGTATACGTGGTACACCACTTTCACTTTTATCCTCATACTTAAATGAACGTAGGCAATCTGTAAGAATCCATGGTAATTTCTCATCACTGTTACAGATAAAGTACGGCATGCCACAGGGTAACATTTTGTGTCGATTGCTGTCTAATATTTATATCAATGATCTTGTGAATATTTCTGAAGATGTCCTTTTTGTCTTGTGTGCCGAAGACAACAGTCTGTTCCTCAGTGACGGGAATGCGGATAACCTAATAACCAAATCACACTTTATATTGTCTATATTTTTGTGTGCGTAGTCGCAAACAAATGACTTATATATTAATGAAACCAAAACAAAGGCAATTTTGTTCAGATCGTTCAGTAAACTCGTAAATATAAATGAAACTCCCAATTTTCAATCTATACCGATTGAATTAGTGAAAGAACTAAAGCATTAGGAATTATCTTTTCAGAAAACTTACAATGGGGATACACACGAAAACCAGGTCCTCAATAAATTATGCAGACTTGTTGGTGTCCTTGCACGTTGTAGAGCCATCCTCCCTGAAAAAATAAAACTACAAATATATCATGCGTTATTTAAATCCCAAATAGCTTATTGTCATCTCGTTTGGAGAACGACCACAGGGGCAAATCTGAACAAAATATTATTACTACAAAAAAAAAGTTTTGCGATTTGTTGGAAACGTTAATTTCTTAGCCTACAAGCTCTATTTTCACGATATAAAAGTATAAATATACATCCAATTTATGAGTACCTTGGTCATTTCGTTTTTCTCCCCCTGAATGTATTAGTTCTCTAAAAAAAAAAAAACATCGGGATTGGTCAAAAACATGCCCGACATCCACACCCGCTACTCCGAGGAATGGAAAGTGTTTCCGTTTCGTACGAACTGCAGTTATTAGTCTTTAAAACATAATCTACCCTCATTGCTCAACAAATATCATGTAGATGGCGTGGACATTTATAATATAAACCCAGATCATTGTACTTATTTCTTGTATAGAATTTTCGTGTAAACCTGTGAAACCTAGCTCTTTGATGTATGTATTTTACTTGTTGCCTGTGGCTATAATATCTGCAGTTATTTTTGTATCCCCGTAGCTGTCTGCCAAAGTGCACGGGGCCCGTACCTCGTCAATTCAACATAAGCGTTGACTTTTTGTCCGTGGCTCCGGCGTCTGTAACCTGTACAGATGCAAAATATATATATATATATATATTATTATTATTATTATTATTATTATTATTATTATTATTATTATTATTATTATTATTATTATTATTATTATTATTATTATTATTCCGTTACGGTATTACCGTGTATGGTCATTGTGCTCTGCGTTGGCAAATTAGAATTAATTCGATTCTGCGTTCTTTGTTAAAAAACATTTCCTATGATTTATGCCTTGGTGAGGACATTGACGTGTTTAAAGCACTGCATTTGCCTGATTTTAACTCGCTGTTGATGGAAACTGTTGTTCATAGGCATTTTTGGGATAGTCAATTTAAAGTTCCTTATGTACCTTCTCGTATTCTTAGACCCAAAGAGCGTTACCGGATACCTCGATGTTCGACAAGATTTGGAAATAGAGCTCGGAGTTACTATGCAGTAGCGTCACAAGGGGGGGGGGGCGGGGGGGCGGACCGCCCCGGGTGCAGGGCTCAGGGGGTGTCGCGGCGGGCCACGAGAGCGGGGGGGGGGGGGAGTCGCGGCGGGCCACGCGAGAGCAGGGGGGGGGGGGGGGAGTCGCGGTGGGCTACGCGAGAGCGGGGGGGGGGGGGGTGTCGCGGCGGGCTACCGCCCCGGGTGCCGCTGACCCTCGTGACGCCACTGTTACTATGTACCAGCATTTATGAACAAACTACCTTCTAGTATTCTAAATTTAAGAACAAAATACAAGCTTAAGAAAGCCCTGAGGAATTTTAGTTCGTAAAGTGCCCAATAGTTTGCTTTATTATTCTAATTTCTTTGTGTGGATTTTATTTTACATGTTTCCTTTTGCAAACGGCATGGTTTCACTTACTGTAAGACGCTGGCAGTCAAGCCCAATGTGGCTTAGGCAGGTCTGACTTAACATATGTTTTGTTCATTTGCAATAAAATTATTATTATTATTATTATTATTACCCGCCGATATTTATAGCGTTTTTGTAGAGGTATTCCAGTCTTTCTATCGTGACTCATTAAAAGAAGTGAAATTCAAGAAACGATCGGATAAGCCGTGGGTAAACACCGACATCATGGTAGCCATTAAGACTAAGGAGGCATTGTGGCTGCGTTCCCGTCGTGCCCCTAACAACTTGGAGCTGAGAGCCGAATTTAAATGCGCAAGGAACCGAGTAAATGCGATTATTAGGTCCGCGAAACGCCGTTACTTCCAAAGGAAGTTTTTTGAGACAAGATCAAATCCACGGGAAACATGGGAGTTAATAAACACCTTCAGAGGGCGCGCATCGCGACAACCGATCAATATTTCTCTAGAGAGGCATTTCGGAGCTAACTTACAATCCACCGTCGATGACTTCAACAAGCTATTCGCTTCGACATCAGGTATCGCCAGAGATCGTAAAGATACCTCTACCAGTTCAGAGCATAAGCTCAGATCACCTTCCTCGGCATTTTTACCTCCTCTTGATTTAAGTATATTGCGCTCTATTTTATTTGGTATAAAGCGGAATAAAGTATCTGGAATCGATGGCATCCGCGTTGGTGACCTATGTCGTAACTTCGATGCAATTAAAGACGTCCTCCTTGTCATGATAAATGGTTTTTTGATTTCTGGTATTATCCCCGTTGACCTGAAAACTGCACTTGTGAAACCCCTTTTTAAAGGAGGCACACCAAAAAAGCATGAGAGCTACCGTCCTATCTCAATATTGCCATGCATTGGGGAAATATTAGAAAAACACCTATTCACCGTGATGTCAAGCTTTATTGACAGCTCTGATATATTGTCAAATAACCAGTATGGTTTTGTGGCAGGGAAAGGTACCCAGCTACTCCTGGAAGACTTTGCAGACCTTATTCACACCTCATTCGAGAACAACCTATTTGCGTGTGCCCTTTTTTTAGACCTATCTAAAGCATTCGACGCCGTTAGCCATGATGTGCTTCTCAGCAAACTACATAATTTCGGCTTCCGCGGTCCATTTTTTCTTCTCCTACAAAATTTCTTTTCGGAGCGTTCGCAGATCGTGTCTGTAGGACATTTTAGGAGCACGCGCGTAATGATAAAAGCTGGCGTCCCTCAGGGTTCGGTGTTGTCGCCACTTCTGTTTAATCTATACGTAAACGATATTTCCACCAGAGTATCTAAGTGTCGTATATTTCAGTATGCAGATGATACCTTGCTCGTCTCTCGCCATCTGAACTACTATCATGCTGTAAACTTATTGAAACATGATGCCACGCAAATAATGGACTGGTTTGATGAAAATTTAATTACAATTAATGCATCAAAAACAAAACTGGTATGCTTCAGAAACCCACTCAAGAAAGTGAACCTTGACTCACCAGTCACTCTACACAAATCGAATTGTATTGACTGTCATTGTTCTCAGCTGGACTATGTTGATAAAGTCAAGTATTTGGGAGTGTATTTCGATTCAGACATGTCATGGAATTCCCATATGTCGTACATTTGTAAAAGGATTCGGAGTGTAAGCTGTTTACTCTTCAACAACAAAGTTTTTATGCCGTTTGCGGTAAGAAAGTCTATCGCGCATGCCCTGGGCTATAGCATAGTTAGGTACGGTATAACGATTTTTGGGAACTGTGCAGAGCTATGGAAAATTAAAATCGATCGTATTTTGAAGGCCATGTTAAAAAGCGTTGGGTATAATTGGGATTTTCCGACCGATATTAATGTTTTCGAGGCACTACAGATGCCGAATTTCTCTGCTCTTTTTGTACAAAGTGTAGTACTTCGTCACTTTTGGAGCAATGATTTCAAGCTCCCCTTCGTCAGTCATAAAAGTCTCCGACATACGTCACGTTTTGTAACCCCTCGTTGTGTGACGCGCTACGGCAAAAGAGTTCGCTCGTATTATGTGCCCTTCATCTTTAACACACTTCCAGAGAGCGTCATCGAGGCCAGTACAAAAAGACAACTGAAGAAATTGATGAACAGCTTGTCTCTTTAGTATTGCTGCAGCATTGTTTTCTCTCTTTATTGTTCTTCCTGGTGTATAATTCGCATTTGAGTATGACTTGTGTGGTCTTGTCTGACTTGAACAGAACAGTATTTGTATCATGTACGTATTTTTTTTAATGAATAGCGTACATAGTGTGTTCGTGCTATGAAAAACTATTATATTATCCACAGACTAATCAAATCGCCCGTTCCTCTTTGCGAGCCGATTGTGTTGTACTTCATTTCGGATAGTTTTTGTGAAACAAGTTTGTGTGTGAGTGCGTGTGTTTTGTGACTCATCTACAAGACAAGCCTACTCTTCCTGACATTCTCTCCAAGGAGACTGACATTTCGGGTGACTTCTTATATTTTCCTCTTCCGTTTATTTTACAATGGTGGAATTGATCCCACAAGCCTCTGTGGCTTTGATCAGTTCCGGAACTGAAATGGCATATTTGCACCACGGAATAAAATTATTATTATTATTATTATTATTATTATTATTATTATTATTATTATTATTATTATTATTATTATAATTATTATTATTATTATTATTATTATTATTAAAAACATGGCGACTTCTTAGTCGCCATGTTTTTATTTTAGCCTATGGTTGTCTTTCTTTTTTTGCGTGTGTGTGTTTGTGACTTTATTCACTTCCCAGCCTCGTTGTTCGGCTGCCGGGTCCTGTCCCACAAGCCTCATTTGGCTTGGACAGACCCGTATTTATACTGTGATATTTCTTATATGTGGAATAAAATTATTATTATTATTATTATTATTATTACTATTATTATTATTATTATTATTATTATTATTATTATTATTATTTATTATTTATTACAGTTGCGCTCTATTTTTAGATAATTCTAAAGCTTTTGACTCGGTCGACCACAGTATATTGCTTCAGAAATTGCACAAGCTGGGATTTCGTGGCAACTTTCACACACTTCTTACAAATTATCTCTCTAATCGTTCCCAGGTTGTTGCTCTGGGAGGTCTAAACATGAGCACACAGGTGTCTCTGACGTGTGGAGTTCCACAAGGTTCCATAATCTCCCCTTATTGTTTAATATTTATGTGAATGATCTTGAAGAAAACATCTTAAATTGTCATATATTTCAATATGCGGATGATACAGTTTTAGTCGCGTGTCACACAAACTACACATCAGCCGTACAAATACTACAACAAGCTGTTTTCACTGCTACGAACTGGTTTCGTGACAACCGTATCAAAGTTAACGCCTCAGAAACTAGTTTAGTATGCTTTAGAAATCCCTTAAAACAAACTGTGACAAACATTCCTCTGTTCATTCATACCTCTGATTGTGCTTCTTGTTCCTGTACGGCGGTTTCTTATGTCAATTCAGTTAAATACCTGGGAATTTATTTTGACAGCGACCTTGCTTGGAACACCCACCTGTCCTATATTTGTAGCAAACTCAGAAGTACTGCCTGGCTTTTGTACACCATTAGACATCTTGCTCCGATCGGTGTGCGCAGAGCTATTGCCAGCAGTCTTGCATACGGCGTTTTAAGATATGGAATTACTATTCTTTCCAATTGCTCCATAAGATGGCAAGTACGCATCAATAATATTCTGCGGAACTTACTGAAGAGCGTGGCATATAACTGCGATTTGACAGAATGCGGAAGTATCTTTGAGTATCTTGGTTTACCTTCCTTCCAAAAGTTGTTCGTGAATTCAGTAATTTTGCGCCACTTTTGGATGGATGATTTCAAAAAAACATTCATGTCCTCCCGAGTTCTAAGAGATAGTCCTCGCTATGTTGTACCTCGTTCTTATACTCGCTACGGACAAGCTACTCGTGATATTTATGTCCCGAAAATATTTAATTCGCTTCCTGATGACATTTTTACACTTACCTCGAAAAAGCAACTAAAAAAATTCCTAATTTCTTGGACTATACCTTAAGTACTCGTTAATGTTTTCTTACCTTTTTTTTTTTGACAACCTTGTCGGAACTTTTTATTTTACCTGTATATATCTCTATAGTGTTTCTAGCGGTCCACTGTGATTGACTATATCTGTCAGTGGCATGTACACTCGCCGCGGGAGTTAATAGCTCCACGCGAGCGCGCGTCTTTTTTTGAGGAACGCTTGACTGGTGGGTTGCGATATAACTAGAGATGTCGTCAGGGCGAGTCTATGCGCAGAGGACGGGGGAAGCCGTCTCGATTCAAGGGAACCGTTGCTATCATCTGCCTGAAGGTGAGCGTAGGTCGAATGAAAATGGGAGATGATTCTGCAGAAGTTAGAAAATACGACGTATTTCCTTCACTCTATCTAAACAGCCATCTCATTCGTGCTCGGCGATCTTGACTTCTGCAGAATCATCTCCCCTTTTCATTCGAACTACACTCAGGCGTGCGGACGTGCGGATGATAACAACGGTTCCCTTGAATTGAGACGGCTTCCCCGTCCACTCCGCATGGACTCGCCCTGACGTCATCTCTAGTTCTATCGAAAGCCACCAGTCAAGCGCCCCTCGGGAAAAAACGCACGCTCGCGTGGAGCTATTAACTCCCGCGGCGACTGTACCTGTACATATGTCTATAATGTTTCTACCGGTCCACTGTGATTTACTATCTCTATCCGTGACATGTACAAAGTGACTGACTGCCCGCCGCCTCCCCTCCCCCACCCCGGACAACTATATGATTGTTTATCGGTGTTAGTTTGTTAACCAAATGTATATAATCACTTACTACCTCTTCCGGGCCATGTCCCACAAGCCTACTTTGGCTTTGACGGGTCCGAAAATATCGAAAACAAAAATGAAAGCGTAATAATTATTATTATTATTATTATTATTATTATTATTATTATTATTATTATTATTATAATATATGAAAATAATGAAATAATGAAAATGAAATATAAATGAAAATTATTATTATTATTATTATTCACTTTTACTTTCACTCTCACTTTTAACGCTTAAATTAAGTGGTGGTCTTCGCCGAGTTCGTTCCATCCGCTCAAGGTAAAGAGGTCATCTCGCCTGATCGCTCGATCATCTATTTCGGCATCAGAGTTCATCTCTGCGAGCCTTGATTTCCTGAGCGACGAAGACTCGTGACCACCCCATACTGGCACTCCATACTTCTCTGACGACCCTCCCTTTCCACGGTTTACGTCCGCCACCACTGCTCCGGTTTTTGATGCTGCGTCTTCTGACCAACACAGTAAGCCCGGCAGCCGCCTTCCTCAACAAGCCCTTTACCCGGGTCTTCTGACCAACGCAGTGAGCCCAACATCTGCCCACCGCAACAAACTCTTTCGCCCAGATTACATGGGACACTCCGGTCTCGATGGGTCTTGGCGGCTGGTCGCGTGTTCAGCTTTAACTGTGTTTCACTTTTGCGGGTGAGCCTGGAACTGTTTATGTTTCTCGCAATCTGTTTGGTTCTACTTTATCATTTATACCCTCAACTTCTTCTTCGTCGTGAACTGCGTACCATGCCTACACCGGAGCCCTGTGCTGTCTGTTCTGGCTCTCTGCCAACTGACGGTCGTTTTATGAAATGTGTTGACTGTTCGAAAGCGTACCACTTGGGAAAGAAGTGCTCGGGTGTGTCTGATGGTACATTCAAAGGAATGAGCGCTTCTAAACTTGAGAAATGGCGCTGTCTCGCCTGTCGTGGAGGGCTGCCCAGATCCGACACTGAAGTCGAGCTTTCACCCTCTCAAGACGACCCCAGTTCTTTCGTGGCGCAGCTCTCAAGTGTCAATCAAAAACTCGATCTTCTTCTTTCGTGGAAAGACACCGTCGGTGCTCTGCACGAACTACATCCAAAGATAGATGCGCTATTAACGCTGAAGCAGACAGTGGACTCCATGCGAGTTACCATCATTGAAATGCAAACGTCTATGAATTTTTACTCCACTCAGTACGACTCGCTAGTGTTGACAACGAAGTCTCAAGACAAAACTATCAAAGATCTTCAAAGTGAAACGAGCGCTTTGCGCTCTATTGTAGCCGAGCAGACAAAAGAGATCCGTCAGCTCAGAACAAACCACAATGATTCAGATCAAACAAACCGCCTCCCTAACTTAGAGATTCACGGTATACCAGTTTCGCCTCAAGAAAACATCGTGAATACCATGACAAACCTAGCAGATCAACTTGGTGTGGAGGGTTTTGAACCCGCTCATGTCGTGGTAGCACATCGCTTGCCGGCTAAAACGGGAACAGTCCCTCCCATCCTGGTCCGATTCTCTACAGTCGTTCAAAAAGAACGTTGGATGGCTTGTCGTGGACGCCTCGGCTCCATACGTCAGGACGAATCTCATCCTAGGATATACTTTAATGATAACCTAACCGAAGCCAACAGGAAGCTGTTTTGGTTGGCACGAACTAGAGGCAAGGAAAAGGGTTACAAATTTGTATGGGTGCGCCACGGAAAAATATTCGCAAAGCAAAACCAGAATTCTCCACTCCTTCGCATTCCCAACACTGATGCATTGGAACAATTGGTTTAGGCGTCTAAAAAGAGTATTGTTAGATAAAAACCTAGAATTATGTCTAGGAACAATTTTTTTCAGATAAAAAACCTAGACTCATGTAAAGAAATATTTAAGACAAGGGCAGGCAGTATTTTTACTTTGTTTCATGTCAATATACGAAGCATTCGAAAGCACTGGTGTGAATTTCAGTTAGCCATTGACTCTGTCCGTTTTATTGCCGATGTGTTTGTTTTGACTGAAATTAATATTTATGATGAGGATGTAGGTCAATTTTCGTTGCCGGGGTTTAATAGCACGTTCTATACTCGTGACAAAAAGCGCGGCGGTGGTATCGCGGTATTTTTGAAGGACGATTTGTTTTTCTCGGAGGTTAAGTTTTCAATCCGATCATGTGAGACCATTTCACTGCGTATTCTTACTTCTGTCTATAATATATACCTGCTAGCCTGCTATAGGCCACCCTCTGGAAACGTATCTGAATTCCTCTCTGACCTGCGAGACTGTTTGCAAACTTTGCCTAATAATGCGTCCCTCTGTCTTGTAGGGGATTTCAACATTGATCTATTGAAGCCTTCGAGAGCACTGGTTTGCGAGTATCTAACTCTTTTGGCGGATCACGGCGTAGAGCCTGCGATTCAGGCCCCCACAAGGGAAGAACTCCTCGGAGACAAAATTGTAATATCATCTATTGATCATATCAATTTAAGATCTTCAACATCAACAACAAAGGCAGCAGTCATTTCATACAAATTATCGGACCACTATTTTATAGGATGTCAGTTGGAATTCCCACGAGAGGCGTTGGTGACAGGTATCAACAATAAGCACCGCGTTGAGATTGTTGATCGCCATAGCCTCGACAACTGTATTTCTACTTATGACTGGCTTACATTTCAACATTCCGTGTCACCCCCTGACATTTATCTCACTTTTGTGCAACTGTTTAGACAGTTTACTGAAGCGTCAAAAAAGATTATTGTAGTAAAACAAAGAAAAGACAACATACGCTGGCTAAATAAAGACATATTGTCTGTTATAAAACTCAATAGAAATAGCCTGGAAGCGATGCCGCCGGTCTCCGCATAATTCCATCCTTAAAGCAGAATTCAGAACAATCCGGAACAGAGTCAGCGCGTTAATTCGCTCAGCTAAGCGGCTGTACTTTCAAAAGCAGTTCTCTGATTCTAGACGCAACTCGGCTAAAACGTGGTCATTAATCAACGAGTTACGTGGTGTTACATCTCCTCACATTCAAAATTTTGACGGTGCCTTTGGGCTTAATTCACTGGCTACGGCAAATACCTTCAACAATTTTTTTGCCTCCTTCTCGGGCAGTGACCGGCTATCGGCCACAGCGGCCTTTTCTAGTGCCTCCCTGAACTCAGCTTCCGCGTTTCTTCCTGAAATGACATCGCAGGACCTCGAATCAATAATCTTAGGGCTCAAGCCAAATAAATTACCCGGTTATGATGGAATATGTCTTAGCGATCTCCGTAGAAATTTCAGGTACTTAAAAGATACTCTTCTACTTATGCTCAACACAATGATCGAGACAGGTTCCATTCCCATCGAATTGAAAACTGCCATTGTTAAACCTCTTTTAAAGGAGGTCAGCGTGGCCAGCTTGAAAACTATCGGCCAATTTCTATTCTACCATGTATTGCTAAAATATTGGAAAAATTTATTTACATCACTATGTCTTCTTTTGTAGAGAAGTGCAACATAATATCTCCCACCCAATACGGTTTCGTGCCTGGTCGTGGAACTCAACCCCTTCTCGAAGCGCTATCTGATGAGGTAAATTTGGGTTTTGAGAACAACCTGTTTATTTGTGCTTGCTTTCTTGATGTCAGAAAGGCGTTCGACACAGTGAGTCACTCCATTTTATTGCAAAAACTTTCAGCTGTTGGTTTCCGGGGTCCTTTTTTGTCCTTACTGACTAATTTCCTGCAAGATCGTTCCCAGCTGGTGTCAATCAAAGGCATACACAGCGTCAAAGTCTCTTTAAAATCTGGTGTCCCACAGGGCTCGGTACTTTCGCCTTTACTCTTCAATATCTATGTAAATGATATGTCTACCTCTGTTTCGAATTGCTCCCTTTATCAATACGCGGACGACACTCTTTTGTTAACAAGTCATCTTACTTATGCAAGGGCAATGGAAATGCTCCAGGAATGTTCTTTGAGACTAATGAACTGGTTCGCCCATAATCTTATCGATATCAATGTCTCAAAAACTAAGTTAGTATGTTTTCAAAATCCCCTTAAGTTAGTTGACCTAAATACTCATCTTTTCCTCCACACGTCGCACTGTGTCAACTGCCAGTGCACTCCCATCGCTTTCTCAGACACTGCGAAGTATTTAGGAATTATTTTTGATTCTGATCTTTCTTGGAATTCACACTTGACAAGACTGTGTTCTAAGTTAAGGAGCGTTTCTTGCTTAATGTACAACATCAAGGCTTTTCTACCACTTAATCTCAGGAAACTCATAGTTCACTCGTTAGCATATGGTTCCCTCCGCTACGGAATCACCATTTTTGGAAATTGCTCTGGATTATGGCAGGCAAAAATCAATGCTATCCTAAAAGGAATGCTGCGTAATGTTTACTACAAGCCTACCACTTCCTCTCAGGATATGTTTCAAATATTATCTATGCCCAACTTTCAATCTCTGTTTGTGGAAACGGTAGTCCTTGGTCACTACTGGAATACTGACTTCAAAACACCTCGTCCGAATATCCGACAACTGCGAACGGTTCCACGATATGTTATCACCAAATGTTACACTCGTTATGGCAAGAACTTGCGGTCCTTCTACGTTCCTCGGATTTTTAATTCTTTACCTGCTAATTTCCTGAATTCACTTCCAGAAAAAAGCTTAGAAAATCGCTTCGCCTACTCCTGTCTTCCGATGAGTCGATCTAAAAATGTATAACATTTTATGTGTGTGTTTTTTTGCGCTTTTTTTTTCAAACGTTCTTTTTTTATTTTATTTGACAGCTTTCTTTTGTCGCCACTAATAATGTCACTAGGTATGTGTCTTCTGATTGGTGCATTTCGCGTATAGTCCAAAGGTGATTGTTTAAAATAATGCTTTTATTTGTGCTTACTATTCATGACACAAATAGGGTGCCGTCTTCAATGTGGTGTATTTGTGATATAATTCAATTTTGCTTGTGTCAAATTCTGCATCATATTTGTTGTTCTGTTTTGTTTTCATGACTCATTTTGTGACTGTTCTCATGCACTGAGAATCTCAATCTTCACCTGTACGTACCCTGCATTGTGCATCTCTTCAAGGAACGATTTTGTGACTTTTTTCTAGTGACATAACCTGACTTTCTTTTTTATTTTTATTAATTTTTTTGTGATTTAGCAGCCTAAGCTTCAACTGGAACTATTGCTAATTCTGGTTAAGTTCACAATTTTTTATGTTTTTCCTTTTTCTTTCTTCTTTTGTGATAATTATTTTGATATCTTTGCAACCTCGGTTTAGTCACACAAGCCCTTGAAGGCTTTGACGAACCTGCGTTGTTTTGTGGATATGCTCCTCCATCACAAATAAATTATTATTATTATTATTATTTTGATTGACCTTGTCTTTGTAGCTCTAAGACATTCTAGATGATGTACGGTTTTCTTTATTCGTATTATTCAGTATTGTAGTGTTATAGTTGTTCTTTCAGTGTTATAGTGAACTTGTTTCTTAGTAAGAGATCCTTCTTGGTGTTCGGTTTTCTTCGCTTGTATTCTCATTCTTTTAGGTTTTTTGTTGTTCCTTTTTTGTATTTCAAATAATTGATGGTTTTTTGTTTTGTTTTCATGTAAATAGTTTTGGTATTTTCTACGCCGCTGCAGGGTCCAGTCCCACAAGCCGCCATTGGCTTTTGACGGACCCGCATTTTTATGTATTGTATTTATATTTGTGCAATAAAATTATTATTATTATTATTATTATTATTATTATTATTATTATTATTATTATTATTATTATTATTATTATTATTATTATTATTATTATTATTATTATTATTATTATAACTATTTTGCTCTGTCGCGAACGGTTTCAACATTTCTAGAGGAATGCAAAGCGTTTTCTGTGATTTCAGATAAAGCTTAAAAAAACTGGCAACCATGATTTTAAGCACCAAAATGGCTGAAGTGTCGTCAGTTTGAAGCGTAGCTTATTTAGTGGCTCTAGCTGGGCCTGCTCGAATAAAGGTGTTTTTTTGGGTATCCAGCCTGTCTTGCCCTTCTAGCGGATGTGTATTATATGTGCCGAGCCACACAGACATCAAAGTCGACGTGCGCCTCGGTGGTGGAGTATTTGCACATTGCGGAGGAACACTGGCTAGTGGCAGTGAGATTGTGGGAAGAGCTTCTGGCACATTCTTAACTTGTATCTGACTGTATCGGATATCTTCCTTTTATAAAGACTGACGTAAAACATTCAGTCTCTATTGTCACTTTTTGTGGTTCCTTGAAACCATAGTTTCAATAAACCATAAAAAGTTTGTTTAGACATTATACTCAAAATGTGCGCATAGTTTATGACAGATATTTTGGCCAAAAACATTTGTGTAATTAAAAAAAAAAAAAAACTCCTACTTGATAAATTGGGGCAGCCTGCTGCCAGAAGGCTGTCCCAAGAATCGGTGCACGATTAATGGCAATGTATCTCCTCGTCTGAATAGGAGTGCTCTTACTTTTTACCCCCACAGTAAATTGGCGACGAGATGTTTTCTGGCGGCGCCACCCCGCGGACGCCCTCCTGTGACGGAGCTGGTAGGATGCGAGCAGACGACGCGCCATGTCAAAGCACGGAGTGACCATGTTAGTTCGCATGTATGCGAGCTAAAAACGGTTTATTTATTAAAGGAAGATGCGTGTCTTTTTTGTGACTGATCTTTCTAATGAATAACAGCGCCTCGAATTTGCTTTTTATATTAAAAAGATTTCAAATGTTCAAAAACAAGCCTGGAGCTCCAGATTACAGCTTGCGCGGCGTGCGTCAGGGCTATTCACAGCCACTCTTACTCTTGTTTTTATTTTTGTTTTGTTTTTATCTGTGGAGGCTGGTGTACAAAAAGGTTTTAGATTCACCAGAGTAAATGATGTGCTGTCTTCTTAGCTGTGCACGGGCGCACAGTTGTGTTGCAAAGCGCCGCTCACTTGTTTTAGCTTCATTGAGTTTGCCGATACTGACGCTTCTATCCAAGCGTGACTCGACAGTTGCTGACGAGAAAATGCCCGTCAGCAACTGCCGTACACTTAGCAGAGCGCGTTGGATGCAGTACAGTTCACACGGAAAGAATAAGAACACATAAAACACAGAAGGAAACACAGAAAACACAGAAAAGAAAAACACAGCAACTGCCGCTTAGCTCCTCCCGCATCGAGTAAGTGGCAAAGAAGTTGGTCACATCGTGACTTCTGCTCAAAAGAAAAGCAGAAATTTTCATTAATTTTTAAATTTTGGGACATGGCCCGGCAAATTCAGGCGATTGATTAATTTGTTCTATCCGATTTTTACTAAGAATTGTTTAAAAATGTAAAATCACTCGCTGGGAAGCGCATCACGCATTATGCGCATTTGTGCCAGCAAAATTAAACGTACAAAGGGTAGTAATTCATAGCAGGTGTATTCCTCATTTTTTGGGACGTTGAAGTGTGACCGACTTACTAGATTTACGACTTCGATCGCGAGGGGGTCTGGCACATTTCGCGTCAACCGGGAGAATAAGCAGAGATTTAATTGAAACGACTCAAGAAGCCAGCCACCGCTTCTTCCTGCCAGTTATTTTAAGGAAATGTTTGTTTACTGATTTACGAAATTCCAAAAAGGAATCAACTTGAAACTAATAAGAGACCAGCACTGACAAAACACATTGGAACCAACAAGAGACACGGAGTCGCTTTCACTAAAGTGTTTACTGCACACTCGACAGGTTCGCGAATTTCGCTTTCCTCTTTTCAATTTGATGAGACATTCATTTCTCAGTTTTATTTTGTCCGAATCATAATTTAAAAAATACACCGTATTCGCCGTAGTAGATGTTGTAGCGGGGTAAAGCGCTGAATATTCTATCTGCAATATCCAGATGAACTACGCACTCCCAGATATCCCGTGCTGTGGCATCGCCTGTGCCACCGGACGACGTGCAGGACCGCTGCATCATCTTGGAAGCCCACTCGTCATCCAGTTTGTATCCCACCGTTTTGTATTGTACTGTATTGGATGCTGTGGCTTTTCCCTTTGTAACGGGTGAGCAGAGTCCATGCTCCGCTCTAGCCGGGTTATTCTCTATTTTTCCGCCACCAGTCTCCTAGTCTGCGCTTGGTGCGCTTCGATCGCCCCCTCGGCCGCTTTGTACTGCCGATCCGCCGCCGGGTGCGATAACCCCTGTAAACGCGATGTTGTTGACCATGTCGATTATCTCGTCAGGAATCTGTCCAAATTGGTTGGAATCATGTCACACTGTCGCTCTGCTTTTCCAGTTAATGTTAAACTTTAAATTTACTATTCACTATTTCAGTCCTACATCAATTACTGTTGTCTTATTTGGGGGAAGACTACTCAAATAAATATTAAAAAGCTTCCGTTACTTTAAAAGAAAATGCTCCGTTACGTTGCCATTGAACACTATATGGCTCATACAAAGCCCCTATTTGCCCAATATAAAGTAATTACCATTGAAAAGATGTACGACAATAGACTGCTGCATAGTTTCAGCTTTTCAACTTCTGACCATATTTTGTTTTTATGTGAAATGGCGAACTTCTCCGAACCTCCTCATCGCATCAACACACGCCTCTCGGAAAGATGGATCATACCTCGAGCTCGTACTAATTATACTTATCAGTCAATTCCTTATCGTCTACCTTCATTACTCAACCATTTACTTACCAACAATATTGATATATATAACATGGGAAGGAAATTATTATTGATCCACTTCTTATAGTCCTGTCGGACATTGTGTTTAAATAAATGTGAAAGAGTTTTATTGTATGGCATATCTATTCTTGTTAAAAAAAAGGTTGTAATTCTGTGTAATGTGAAAAATGGCTGTGTGTACGCTTTTTTGTTGTTGTTATATTGCTTCTTGCTAACCGTATTTCTCTTTTAGAAAGTGTTATATTTTGTAGAATATTATGAACAGAAGCTGTGCGTATATTTTTCTGGTTTGTGCGCTTGTGTGCGACCTTAGTATTTTTGGTAAATATTGGTATTTTGATTTTGGTATTTTGGTAAATATTTTTTGCGTGTTTTATTTTATTTTTTTGGAAAATTAGTCCTGCTGCCACTCTCCAAACGGGCCCTGGACCCCGTCAAGCTGCCTTTGGCAGCTTTTTGTATGGGGCACCGTTGGCTATAAGGCCAGAAAATAAAGATTGATCGATTGATTTTTTACTGGGGTCGAGGACAGCACACCACCATCCCAGAGCTTCGACACCTCAGCGCCAAAAGTGTTTGTTAGCACAACTACGCGTGCCACGGTTCCAAGCTTTGGTAAAATGTCCTACTACAGATATCCTTTCACCAAATAAACACAACGCGTGACACAGGCCTTGCCGCGCGTTACCCAAATAGAGCATGAAGCGATCTGACGAGCCGATGTATCCAAGATCTACGCCGTCTGTCCCAGTCTGTCCTACCTGTGACGTTATAAACGATGATGATGATAGCTAGAGAAGCACCCCTGTAATTCGCGCACGCTACCAATATATGGCATCACCAATAACAAAATATGAGACACATGCAAATAATTTCGGGCATGGGAACTTCGATATTCTTGACAATTATGCTTATTTTAAGAGGCGGTTGAATGAAATACTTCTCCTTTCTTAGCAGTGAATTGTTTTCCTTTTGCATGCGTCTCAATTTTTGTTTTCATATATGTATGTGCAAAGTGCACTTCATTTATTTCAGCATGTTTTACATTCTATTACGTTATGTGCCTCATTCTAAAACTCGAAGCGCCTCATCGCGGCGTAATGCCACGTTATGCATTGTGGGAATCGGTGGGCCGCAAAAGAAAAATCCATACGCGCTCCGCTGGCGCTCCGCTCCTAACCCACAGGTTCCCAGAATGCAACGCGCGCGGTGACGGATTTATAAAGTAGTCTATTGTTGTTTAGGGGCACATAAATAAAAAACACGATGCTCATAATAATGAGGATAGTGCTTATAGCAATATCTAAATAGCATACAAAAGCTTCTACTTCAAATTCGTCCAAAAAAATGAACTGAAAAAATGTTGCCCCTTTATAAAACGTGTGCATTTGAGACGTCCTCATCGGTGTTTGGAATGTACGTCTGCACGGTTCCTATAGATATTTCTTTTTGGATAACCTCCGCGAATAGCCTTTACGACGCCGTTAGAGAGGAAGAAGAAGCGCCGCTGCGTGGGAGCCATCATTCCAGCTTTCTAAAGGGAGCCGCAAGCTAAACAAGGCCGTGAGCGGTTGTCCTCGTGTCGACAGCGCTGCAAGCCCGAATGACAAACACGACTGTCAGCGACGACCACGGACAGTGGGCGGACAAGAGGCCCATGGTGCCCCCAGACCCGGAAGAACCCACCGCTTTGACACAAATTTTACCGGCGGTCACAGTGGACCCCCGCTCAGTGTCATGGGGCGCCAAGGAGCGAACGGAGGAGCCACTACAAGTCACCCAAGCGACGGTCGAGGAAAGCTCGGGATCGGGGGAGTCGACGCCCGCGGTGATGCCGCCGCACCACTGGAACGAAAACCGCGAGGTATTCGCCTACTTTCTCGCGCTCACGGTCATCCTGACGGTGGTGCTCAGTGTGGTGAACAACCTGAACGGCCCCGGAGTCCCGGCAGTCGTGCTAGAGCCAAAGACGTCGTCCTCGCACCCCACGCGGCGCGACGCAGTGTCACGGCCACCCTACGAGCTGTGCGTGTCAATGGACTGTCAGATTGAAGGACGCTACCTCGTCGACCTGCTCACGTGGGAATTTGATCCGTGCGAGAACTTCTACGGCTTCGTCTGCCAGGGTCATCGCGCCTTCGATGCCTCGAGCGACGTCCAGCTTCGCAGCGAGCTGGAGTCGCGGCTGTCCGTGTTGCTGCGTCGCCAGCCGACCTCGAACCCAGAGCTTACGCCGCTCCGGAACCTGTACGCCGAATGCAACGAGCCAGCGGGTGACCAAGGCCTGGTATCGCTGCGCGAGGTGCTATCGTTGGCAGGCCTGCCGGATTGGCCATACGCTGTACCGGTGCGCCGACCGGTCTCTGTCTGGGCTGCCGCAGCAAGGGTGCTTCGGATGAGCGGTGCCCAAGCCTTGGTGGCCGTCACATCCGACACGCACCCAAATAAGCCCGGTCAGGGCATACTTCGGCTGGGTCCCGGTACAGTGGGCAGCGGGACGCCAACAGACGCCGTCACTGCAGCCTTGGGTGCCTTTCGTCAGAAGTTACTGGTACCCCTGTATGCCGCCGAGCTGGATGCCTTCGAGAAACGGCTATTGCGCGCGCCGCCGGGAACAGTGGAACTAAAGCGACTGGCGAGCTTCCCTCAAGTGGCCGAGTTCCTGGGCCTTCTCCTGGGCGGTGGCGTACACGAAGGCACCGAGGTCCTGGTAGAGGTCGACGCCCTCCACGCCGTGCTGTCCGCGGTGGCCGACACTCCCGTCGACACGGTCCTGAACTTTCTGGGACTGCAACTCACGCTGAAGCTCACGTATTTCCTTCCGAATGAGCTGGGCCTCCGCCTAATAGGTCGCAGCGCCAGGACACCACGCTGGCGCGCCTGCTTGGCGCAGGTGGAACAAGCTCTCCCTGAACTCTTCCTGCTCGCGAGTCAGGCAGCCCAAGGGGTCCCCGCACACGCGGCTCGCTTCGCCGAAGACGTGCGACGCAGCCTTACACGATCCCTTTCCGGGCTGCTGTGGTTCGATCATGGGGCCCAAAGACAGGCCATTGCGTTGCTAGCGCGAACCCGGATCCGAATGTTTGTGCCGAAGGAGCTGCGGAACTCTTCGAAGGAAACGCTCTTGAAGCGACAGGGACGTCGCCCAGAAGGCAGCGGACTGTTGGCCTTCTGTCGCTTGCATGAACGTGTCGTCGAGCGCCGCCTGAACACGACCGAGCCCTGGCTTCTGTCAGCACTGGACACCGACTGCGCAGTCGACACCGGCGCAAACCGCGTGGACGTTCCACTCTTGTTATTCAACAGAAGCGCACTGTCTTGGGACGACCTTTACAGCAGCCAGCTGCCGCGCGCGGGGTTCCGCCTGGCACGATGTGTGCTCAAGCTGCTGCTGCGAATGCCCGGAGGTCCAAAGTCTACGGTCGATGGCAAGCGAGCCGAACAGTGTCTAGCACGCCAGTATGCTCTGCCCACGGTGCAGGCGCCGCTCGAGGACAGTCTGGCTGTGATCCCCGTAATGCGCCTCTTCACGAACAACCTACGCCATCGGCGTCGCTTACGCCGAGACATGCGGCTGCGCAACGCCGAAGACCTTAGCATGGAGCACCTCTTCTTCGTTTACTATACCCTGGGGTTCTGTGGCGGAGGCGCCGACGCCGAGCGCCGTTCCAACGTGCCACTCTGGAACATGGCCGCCTTCCAGGATGTCTACGAGTGCCGACCAGGTTCGCCCATGCGGCCAGACAGGGCGTGCACCCTCTGGGGTCCCGAATAGGAAGCTGCTCCACGACCGCATTCTCTGATGGCGCTCGCTGGAGCGCTGCCAACGTGTTTGTTTGTCAACACTGCATGTACTTCCTGCCCACGGCGCATGTGCCGGGCTACCGGGGCGGCCGTTATCATGACCGTCAACAGCAGCCTCGAACAGTGTCAAGGGGACGCGCGACCCGTTATCGGACTTCGGGGAGGCTGCCAAGTGACGGGCGCCTTTTCTAAACAAGGCGGCCTTGAAGTGGGCCACGACAACGGGTCGTACGCCAGAACCCGCTGTCGTGGGAAGCGCCTAGCGCCTATGAAAACGGGTCCTGGCGCTGGGTCCTGGCTTAGCAGCGCCTTGCGCCCTTCACCTGCGCTCTTGTCGCGTCTCAGCGCGCGCGCGAACGCGATTGGCGACAGATAAGCGACCCGCGCGAATGGCTCTTGTAATGAATGAACTGCGCGAGCTGGGCGTCGCAAGCCGGTGGCGTGATGTCTCGTGTACGAGGAAATGTCATCGGCGTCTCTCCGTCTCCCCGGGAGCCGCGCAACGCCTTGTTGTCAATAACAGCGCTAGACCCCTGGCGTACCGCCAGCGGCGTCGAATTGTTAGGTCTCGTGGAAAACTACGGTGGCGCGGCGGCGAAGCTGCTCCTTTTCTCCGTGCAGCGGCCCGTGGGTCGCGGCTGCTTGGGGGCCGAACCGAGAACCTGCCCTACCAGATGCGCCCTGCTAAGCCATTCTCAGGCACCCGGTACCGTGGCCAGCACTGCCGCCCACCGGGACGAGGCATGAACGGCCGGCCGCGTTCCCAGACAGCCTTACTAAAGCTTCTCGCTCCTTTGTGGCTTCCCCCGTGTGTGTGAAGAGCCCCGTCCTTGTTCCCGTCTGCCCGGAGAAAGGGGCCTGCTGCGTCTGAAACCTTGTTGCATCCTCTATTGATCATCGAGTCGTTATGTAAACCCTCGCTGTCCTAGAAGAATGCGGCCATCGATACGTCTTTGCGAACCTCTTCATAACTTTCTGCACTTTTCAGTGATCGTCTATCGAAGAACGAGACGGCGGATCGAGCTGCGTGCAATAGATCGTACAAACTACAGATGTGTATCATTAACTACGAAGCCGCAAACAAGTTAGAGATACGCAGGCTGCTGTTACCGAAAAAGAAACGTGAAGGGTTATGATTCATTCCCATTGTACTTCATCGGTTAAAACTTTTTGTTTGTTTTTTTGTTGTTTCTTTGTGTGTGTGTGTGTGTGTGTGTGTGTGTGTGTGTGTGTGTGTGTGTGTGTGTGCGTGTGTGCGTGTGTGTGTGTGTGTGTGTGTGTGTGTGTGTGCGTGTGTGTGTGCGTGTGTGTGTGTGTGTGTGTGTGTGTGTGTGTGTGTGTGTGTGTGTGTGTGTGTGTGTGTGTTTTATGGTTGGCAACACTGTGTTTTAGTTTAGAGACTCTTTTGCTCCATTTCTTTGTGATACGGTCAGTATCATTCTTCTGGGGTCAGCAATAGTCTCCCCGGGAGTTCCTTTTACTCAGCTCCACTCTGACAATTAATTCCTCTTATTTCGTATCTGTTGGCGCTGGTACGGCGCCAACGGCTACTCCGATTAGCACTATCACACGCAGCGGGAGTTGTAATCGAGATACAAGAGGTTTCCTGCGCAGGCGTTGAAGACAAAATGTGGGCACCTATTTCTGTCTCCAACACACACCTTTGGTACGCCGGTGCTCTTCAATGCGGCAAAAGAGATGAGATTCGAACGCCGACAGTAATGCATGCGTGGCTAGTCCCGCTCATGTCAAAATCTAGTCACCCAGTGTACTACCATAGTTGAAAAATGCAGGTCTTAGACGTGCCATATGCTGCCGAAGATTCCTTGCCTCATGCCAAGAGCCCATATCTTTAGTTCCAACTCAACGCTCGCTCCTATTTCCTTAAAACAGTTTAGCTTCCGCATTGAGCAGCTTTAGTCAGGTGGTGCCAGCCGCGAACCAACGCAGAGTGAGCCATCTGTTCGTCCGTTCATCTCTTCACGGATTTACTGAGACAAATCTAATATGCCGAACCGACGAACATCTCTATCAATTTTGGAGTGTGGCCTCGCTGCGTCGCTCTGTTCGGTGTTCACGGTCATCATCTTTCAGTCAAGAAAATACGACCTTCGCTTTGACATGAAACTTCTCCAATTTTTATATCCCCGTTTTCCCGCAACAGTTCGACAATTATAAACACGGACCATTTTCTGTACGAAAATGCAACAATCGCGAAATTTCGAGAGCATGGCTCCATCCATCGTCGCGGAGGCGATAAGGTATCACGTGTCTGGAGGCGGCTTTCGTTGTGCTCCTCGAGCGATAACGCTCACTTCACCCGATGAAGTGGCAGCCGTCCAACAAATAGAAAGTCGCGCCGTATAGCCACGCTAGTTTATATTGTCCTAGAGAGTTCACCTCCCGTAGTTCAGGGGCCTCGGCTGCTGATGACTGCAGAGTGATGCCCCCGGATTGAAAGCGTCGGTAGATAAAATTACCCGGACTGGGAAATTTTCGTTTTTCTATTTCGACGCTTTTTTTTTTTTAAGTGCTCTGAGTTTGCCGCTCGGTCATCGGCGTGATAGAAATAGTTGTGCGTCTCGTTGCTAGCGGATATTTCTAGGTGTTCCAATGTTGTGTCTCAAAACAAGATATCAGTGTTATTATGTCACATTTCCATTTGAAACGCCAGAATCTGGGAATTATCTGAGTGCAAAATATTGCGGAAAGCCCTTGAACGATAGGAAAGGAGAGGAAAGGACACCAACTGTCGAGAGGTAAGAGATGTATATTTTTACTCCGTGTAATCTTGCGAGAGGAGAGAGCACGCGAAGGCACATATCGGTCACATTTGGTTGTAATATACCAGTCGTGTGATAAAAGGCACGCGTTATCGTTGAGGAAAAAAAAAGTATCAGCTGGTTTTATTACGTTCTCCGGTGGCAACCGAGCACGCATCAGAAATATTGCTTCTTTTTTTTCTGCTTCAAGTTTGTTTTTAGTTTTTGCAGCAGTCGAATATTTTTGGTGTTCTTGTTCCGTTGGAAAGATAAAAGTCGGTGTATTTGTTGTTATGCATACGGGTGAAGAGAAACAGTGTCTTAATCCCATCAATTTAAAATAGGATTCAATAGAATCACGAAAGCAAAAGCAACCAAAAGTGAACATGTTCTCATTACGAACAATGTCGTAGTCATTTAAAGTTGCGTTGTTCTAGAGGTACACCTCCTCTTTTTCCGGATACACACCAGCGCTTTTAGTTATCTAAAAGGAGCGTCCGTAAGGACCAGCACACTGGGCACGCATTGCAAGATTAGAATTCCAAACGTATGCATACCTGAAAGTGGGCACGCAAACGTCGTTTCGCAAAAAGTTGTGTGTCTACTTTTTTTTCTTTTTTACTTAGAGCTCAGTTTGGAGGTGTTGAAATATTAAAGGGACCATGAAATGAATTCTTGGCTGGAATAAATGACTTTAGATCGTTTAGTGGGCCAAAAGAAAACTACTAGTACGACCAGTACGAAAACCAAAAGCTTGCTTTTCGGTAGAAAAATTTTAAAATATGGCGGACTCTTTCGTACCTGCTTTCCCTCGAAAGCTCTTCACCTTTTCGCTGTGATACATCCACAGTACCCCAAGCCCGTCACACTCTAAGAAAAGCCTGTGTGTCTACTTTCCCGCAGAACACTCGGAGAGCCAGTTACCGCAACTTACGGAGGCAGCTAAGCGAATGACGATCCCGAAACATAGGTTTAGACCAAAAAACGCAGTCTGAGTTGTGACATTAAGCAATGGAAGCGTGACGTTTTGCATTGCTTAATGTCACAACTCGGACTTCGTTGTTTGGTCTAAATGTTTTGGCATCGTTATTCGCTGAGCTGCCTCCGTCAGTTGCAGTCATTGGATCTCCGAGTGTTGTGCGGGAAAGTAGACGCACGGGCTTTTTTTAGAGTGATATAGCGCCGAATTCCCTGCCTGCCAGACTGACACAAACAAATACTAACATACAAAAAACGGAACCACGCAAGGTGATTGGCTGATCTGTCTCAGTTGCCTTGGTAATCGCCATTTCGGTCCATTCAAATTTTGGAAGCTTCGAAAGGGTCGTTCTGAACCAGTCGCGCCAAGATCGCTAGGGAGCATCATCGTATATACTGAAAGCGTTCCTCGCCAATATAAGCGTGTTTGGCACTGTGCATGCAATCAACGTATCAATCGTGCAACTACAGGAAAATTATGTTTTCCAATGCCTGCAAGCCCCGACGCCGCCTTTGGTGGCGGTACGAAGATGTACGCTTGTTTCGCCGGTGTGTGGATAATAAAATCTCAGTATTATAGAAGTGATTTCATAAACCAACCTGTTACCTGGAATTTAGTATCGGCTAAACCGAGAATGGAGAGCTCAAAGAGAAACTGCTCATTTTATGAACGAAAATGGCGACCACGCGAGGATCTTGGCACTGCTTCTTTAGGATTAAGTGACTTTAGGAGCGCGTGTTGCGAAAGCTCACGCTGCAGAACAGAGGGATCATATTGGGCAGGAGATCGAACTATAGGGGGCGCTTTATCAAGCTTGTTCTCCACACAGCCCGGTGTTTAAAAACACAGCGTAACAAAGAAATTGAACCTCGTCATGCACGGTCTGGGCACAAGTGCTTCGCTCTGACCAGTGCCTTAGTCGCACGAGGAGCGGCCGTCGAATCGTCATCTTCGATTTCTCGGATCGAAAACAGAGGAGAAAATTCGGTTTGTTGTCCCCAGAGCTGAAGCGTACCGCTAGAGGCGTGACTGTTGGATCTCCTTCCCAATACTTCGTCTCACCTATAGCATGGACTATCGTTAGCCGCGTATGCGAAAAGCGCGAGCTAGTTGCTTTGGATGAAGCCTCGGCGTCTGCACGAGCTTTCGTGCAGCTTGCACAGCCTTCGTAATAGACCTTTTTGACGAATTACCCAAGCATCAAAAATAATTCCGGGAACGTAGGTACACGCGCTGCGCGTGGTGACGTCTTCAGCTCTAATGGCTCGTTCACACTTGCGAAATACGCGCTCGCCGCCGACTGCCTTCGCTCGCCGAAAATAGATCGGGCCGTTCACATTTGTGGCCACCTGCGGAGTGCGCGGCGCCAGCGTCTCGCAGTTTCCTCAACAGACGAGAGCTGACGAGGGCTCCCAAACCTCCTCCTTGACCGCGCGTGTCTCGTCGCCATCGTCGCCGGCTCGTCAGCGGGGATCGGACGTCAGCAAGCGCCACTTCCCACGTGCGTTCTGATTGGCTTGCGGCGAGAGAAAACTTTTTTCCGACGTTCAAAATCGGTCCCAGAGCGATCTTGCTCTCCGCCGGAAATTCTGCCTGCTTTCGTCGCCGGGCGTCAGAATTCTTGCGGATCCGGCCGCCGTTCGCAAGTGTGAATGAGCTCTAACTGTTCGAAAGCAAAAATCTAAAACAAACGGCACTTCGCACGCGCGTTCCACGGACGCCTTAGTTTGATTATTTATTTCAGATCTTTTTTATTGCAAAGGCGAGCACGTGCAGCGCGTGTACCTATACGTTCCGAACATTCTGTTTGATGCTTGGGTAATTTAGCAAAAGGTCTATTAGTCCATGCTAAGGTGAGACGAAGTATAGGAAGTATTCACTAGGATGCCTCAATGTCCTGTTTAGGGTGGTGTCATCCTTTGTAGTACCCGATGCCGACAGCGCGCGCTCGCAGCGAAAATGCGAAGAAATCGTCAAGATCAATATGTCGCCGAAGCACAGTCAGCGCCACGAGCGCGTGCAGGGGCACGCACTTTCACGCGCTTCGGAGCAACACATAAATTAAAAGCGTTCGGAACAAAAATGGCCAGATGTCATCACCCTAAGCAAAACAGCACACGAAGGCACCCTAGAATTCACTGGCAGACATAGTTGTGTGCGCGGCTGCTGAGCGCGTGCTGACGGCGAGATACCCCAGCCTCTTTTGCAACGTGCATTCCACACCATTATTGCCGGTCTTAGCAGCCTATTAATGGGAGCTCGTTCTGGGCATG
Source organism: Ixodes ricinus (assembly GCA_037355805.1). NCBI lineage: Eukaryota > Metazoa > Arthropoda > Arachnida > Ixodida > Ixodidae > Ixodes > Ixodes ricinus. The sequence goes on from JAZHYW010012420.1 coordinate 138,928, forward strand.
CGCACCTCTATAGGCGCAATCCCCCTTCCTGCCCGTTTCCTGCCCGTTTCGATTTGGATGAGCATCGTACCGCGGCGTGCGGTCGTGTATCACTACTACTGCGTGGTGCACGTTAAAGACCCCAGGTTAGCGGTTCTACCGCACTGGCTGAATTGCTCATCTACAGCTGAGACACCAGACGCCCACTGAGGCAGACTAACTTCCGGCTGTATAAATATACGCATAACACAATTAGAAGCCAACACTGCCAGAGTTGTCAATCTGACATTACTTTCATTTACGTCCTCTCTTAAAATGCCTGCTCGTCTACTTACCCGCAAAACACTCGAAGAGCCAATCTCTGCGTTCTAAGAAATCAGCTCAGCGAATGATGAGGCGGAACACCCGTTTAGACCTAAAAATGAACTCTGCGCTGTGGCATTACGCAATGCAAAGCGTCAGTCTTGCAATGCGTAATGCCACAGCGGACACTTAATTAGAGGTCTAAACAGATGTTCCGCCTCATCATTCGCTGAGCTGATTTCTAGATCGCAGAGATTGGCTCTTCGAGTGTTTGGGAAGTAAGTAGACGAGCAGGCATTTAAGAGAAGATGTAAATCAAAGTAATGTCAGATTGACAACTTTGGCGGTGTCGGCTTCTAATTTTGTTATGGGTATGTTTATACAGCAGGAAGTTAGTCTGCCTCAGTGGGCGTCTGGTGTCTCAGCTGTAGATGAGCAATTCAGTAGACGCGCAGGCATTTTTGAGAGTATCGATGAAAGCTAAATTAATTAGACTGGCCAGTCGCGGAAAGCCGACCACGTCGGCAAGAAGGCTGGGAGGGCTGTCGCTGTAGCTCGACATTTATCAACGATTGCGCCACACGCAAGGAACAAAGCGGCTAACCCCGCCGACCCTCAGACGGCTGGGAGAACTTCCGGTTCCGGTGAAATACTACGTCACGACCACGCGATTTCTCATAAAGGGCGACCTACAGAATCCTCTTCTGCCGGGCAGAAAACCGATTCCCAGTTTGCTTCTCTCCATCCCTTCTTGCACTTCCTGCTCTCCCAAGCAGACATGTACAAATTACTCAAAAAAGGTAGTTAAGTTAAGTTACTGAGTATTGACGCCAAAAGTAATTGGAGTAGAGTAGAAATTACACATTCGTAATTGTAATTGAGTAAACTACTAACTACTGTAAAAAGTAGCGAGTTACTTTGAAGTTACTTTCGAAGTTACTTTTTTGTATTTTTGTGGTAGCAAAATGAACAGCAGTTTTGATCCGTGAAAACCCCGCGAGCCTAAAATAAATGCAGTCATTTTATGGCTTGCGTTTTCACCAAAATAGTTTAATCGCTCGCAGAAGCAATTGACTTTCAAAGTCCTTATCGGAAATTTTTCCCCTTTTCCTTCTAAAGACGTCCTTAGCCAAGCTAAACAGACGTTCCACCGACGCGCTGGATGGAACGGCAGCGCTGAATTTCAGAAACAAGCTGTGCAGTGTCGGGAAAGCGAGTGTCAGCATCTTCGGTGTCCATGACGAAACATGTGAGGTTTGCCTCGGCTAGAGGGTCTTTTATAAAAACAACAACAAAAAAAACTCTTCTTTTCTTTTTACTTTTTTCGGCAAGTTGAGATTGTTATGATTGGCCCCTCTTTATTCCCACGACGTTCGGAGAGTACGCTGAGCGAGTGCACCTGACCGTCAAAGTTGAAGTCTCGCGCCACGACGATGAGATCATCCGGATGACTGCGCGTTTAGTTGCGGGGCTAGTGGTACGCTACTGAAGAAAAATATTTTTGGTTGAACAAAAGATGAAACGAAGTATACTTTGCCGCTGACGCCGGGCCCAACAAAAGGATTTCCCAAGGGTGACTCGCAATCTTTGCCGGCCTCTACGGTATCGGAAGGACGCGAAGGATTACGTGAACAAGCATCGTCGCTCGTACAGTTGTAGCTTGAAGCGGGAAGTTGCTCCCATGAACGGATTATCTGTGTCTGCGTTTGTGGGCGGGAAAGTCCGGCTTTGCAAGGGAGTATGCGCTGACGACGAGGCGACCATGGGAACAGGTGCCCAGCTGCGAGGTCATTCCAGTGGCGCCTACCCGTGGAACCCCCAAACCGCTTGAGTCAGAACTCACTAAAGGCAGACATGAAAACAACAACCCTCGGAGTGTCCCCGTCTTTCACGGTTGCAGCTGGAGGTGCGGCGCCTGCGTGCATTACCGGATTAGGTCAATACCCGACCAAGGCTTGTTAAGCATCTGTTCCTGCGTTCGTGCGTGCCGGTGTTCTGTTTTGGCTGCTCGTCGCCACCTTGGCCCAAGGACGCTTGTGGGAACGGAATGGGAGGGGCCCCTTGCCCGGAAATGCCACTTCATCTGCCGGCGTTTTATTTCTGCGCTCAAACTTTTCTGGTGAGCAAAATTAGCACTAGATTTCGAAAGTAGTTAGTAATTTGAGTAGAAGTTACCTAAAAAAATGTAGTTAAGTTAAACTACTAATTACCCAAATAAAGTTGTAATTGAAAGTTACCAAGTTACTCGGAAAAGTAGTTAAACTACAGTAGTTTGAGTAGAGTAGTTGAACTACGTCCAAGTCTGCCCCAAAGGAGTGGGTCTCTGAGCTACTCCCCGCAGAAAGGAGGGTCTCCCTCTTTCTTGAATAGAGGAATTGAGGGAGGCTTTACTCCTTTCTGGTTGCTCGTCGGCCTGAGGAGGTTTCTGAGATCGCCTAAATGTGACGAGAACTCACCCTCCGGGCCCTAAGCATCCCAAGAAATCCACTAATCATACCGATGCGAGGCCGATTTCCCTATTAACAATGCAATCAAAGATCAAAATTATCTCCGGCGATGGGAGGGGCATTGTGCCGGCAGTCAGGACGGCACGTGACCAATGAAAACGTGACATTTCGTTGAGATTGCAAATGCCGTTATTACAAAATGTATATGCTTTTGTAGGTGACATAAGCAAGTAAGAGCAGTCAAAAAATGAAATTTTTTGCGGAGAGGGAACATAATACTGTAACAATCGTCTCAAAAACATTAAAGCCGTTTACAACTCCCTGTAACGCCGAACTAGAGCGCAGCTCTTGAGGAGGAGGAGGAGGGAAGGTACTGAGGGGAGGGTAAACTCCTCCTCCCTCCTCCTCAACTCCTCATCCTACCAAATACTCCTCCTCCTCCTCCCATCCTCCTCCTCCCTCCTCCCCTTCCTCCTTTTTTCTCCCGCTCCTCCTTCCTCCTCCCATTCCTTTTCCCCTCGTCCTCCCCCTCCTCCTTTATCCTCCCCTCCTCCACCTATCTCTCCCTCTTCCTCCTCCATCTCCTGCGCTCCTCCTTCATCCTCCCTTCCTTCCCCTCCCTTCCTTCCCTCCCCTTCCTCCTCCCCTTCCTCCTCATCTCTCCTCCTTCCTCCTCCTCCCTCCTCCCCCTCCTTCCTCCTCAGCTTCCTCCTCCTCCCTCCTCCCCTCCTCCTCTCCTTCCTCCCCCTCCTCCTCCCTCCTCCTTTCCGCGCGGTGCATTATGGGATATTTCCCATGATGCACAGCGCAGTTACGCCGACGCCGACGGCGATGGCGACGGCGACGCCGCTCAAGCTGAAACGGGCGCCTAAGAGCTGCGCTCTAAAACAGCAAACTATGTTTCTTTTTTTTTTTTTTCTTTTTTTTTGCGGGAGTGATGTGTTGTCAGCTTTCGAGGGCGTGCTCGCTGGGTTCAATTATAGTCCGGGCTGTATGTGCAACGAGCCGCGCGCATTCGAGATATCACTACGCGGTTCCACCGGTCAGAGGCGCGAGAATGTTTCGCTTGCTATTGGCTGACGGCTAGTGGTCCTGGTCAGTGTTGGATAGGATCCTCCAGCGGTTTGCAATCATTGGCTCATCCAGTGCTCTGCGGGAAAGCAGGCGCGCGGTTCCTCTTAAAAAAAGGTACCTATTTTACTATAAAAAAAAAACGTTTGACTTGTTTATTGTTTTTCTGCAAGGCGCGTTCTCGAGTGAAATCACTTTTGCGCCGCACCATTTGCTGGGTGGTCTCCGCTAAAGCCATGGTCTCTAAGCACGCTAAAAAACGACAATAAATTCACTTTCCTTTTTTTTTTTTTGCGGAACACGGAGGCAGTTAATTACGGCGAACAATACAATAATCTCAGTGGACGGCGTAACTCGGAATACTATTGGACAGAAAAAAATATGCAATGAGCTTGACGTTTTGCTCGCTCATTGTCCCCGCGCACATTGCAATTTTGAGTTCAAATTCAAATTCAAATTCTTTATTGATCCCTGAAACAGAGAAAGGAGGCAGAGAAAAAGCAACTGACACGCTGCTTGACTGGCCTCTGCCCCCCATAGCAGCCCAGGGAAGAACAAACATAAACGTAAAGACACTATTATTTGTCATATTCATTATAGCATGGGAAAGACAACATCATCTATATTGCTAAAAAGAAGAATGTACACAAAAAGGGAGAGAAAAAAAAAGAAACGAAAAAGGATGTAAAAAAAATAACAACACCCGCAAAACACATACAGTCGTTATACTAAACTTTTTTTTTTTTTTTACATGGGAGTAACCATTAGACGAAAAGTGAACATATTTGTTTGGCGGACATACTGAAGATATCAACATCGAGTTCATAAAAACGATTCAGAAGATGGGGGAGGGTACATTTTAACATCTGATTCCCATAGTTAGTTCTTGAATGTGGCACTATCCATATCTCAGCATTACGAGTTGGATAATTCGCTTGTCTAAGTTCAAGTTGGGAAATTGATAGATACATATTTTCGTTCTGTCTAAAAGACCTTTTGTAGGAAAGTGCAAGTTTATAACTATAGTGATTCGGAATTTGTACTATATTAAATTTATGAAACAATGGCTTGGTATGACTATCGTATGCTGCATGACATAAACCTCGAATTGCTTTTTTTGAAGATTATGTATTAGTTTAAGATTTGTAGCAGTCGTGTTACCCCATACTAAGAAGCAATAGTTGTAGTATGTGTAAAAAAGGGACTTGTATATAAGTAGCATAACAGAGATGGGAATCATATTACGGTATCTATATATAACCCCAACAACTTTAGACAGCTTATTACTTATCTGTTGCACAGTTTCGTCCCAACACAGGTATTCATTAAATATTATTCCTAGTACTTTTACATTTACTACTATATCTATTTCATTTCCACCAAGTGAAGGGATAGTCATATAGGTACATTTTGTATTACGTGATCTGAACAGAACGGCTTTAGTTTTATTTACATTTATTTTTAAAGAATTTAACATCGTCCAAGCATTTAGTTTATCAAGATATTGGTTTGCCTTATGTATAATTTGGTCAGCGTCGTTCCCTGAGAAAAAGAGAGAGGTGTCATCTGCATATATGATGTAACTAACAGTATCATCAATATTTACTATATCATTGATATACAAATCAAAAAGAAGTGGCCCCAGTATACTGCCTTGAGGCACGCCTGCTGTTAATTTCCTAAGATCTGATCTATTTTTATTGATTTCTACACACTGATAGCGGTTTTCAAAGTAACTTTTAATCATCTCAAGGGCGACACCGCGAACACCTAGCATGTATAACTTTTGAAATAACGTTACGTGATTGAGGCGATCGAAATGCTTTCGAAAAATCTATAAACACTCCGAGTGTAACCAGTTTATTTTCAATATTATTTAAAATTAATTATTTTTGCTTTAACAGCGCCAGTTCAGTAGAGCGACCTTTTCTGAACCCATACTGACAGGGTGTCAGGATTGAAAATTTGTCACGAAAAACAGTATAATCGTTTATGTAAAATTTTTTCTAGACCTTTCGAAAATATTGGTAATACGGAAATAGGCCTGTAATTTCCTAAGTTAGTTTTATCCCCAGCTTTATGTAGAACTGAAACTTTTGCCACCTGCATTTTCTTAGGAAAAACCCCCGTTTGCAACGCTAAATTAAAAATATGTGTCAAACACGGAACAATAGACCGTAGTACATGCTTAATAGGTTTAATTTGAAGGTGATAAAAATCACTGCTCCTGCTATTTTTTAAGTCTTGAAAAACTGAAAATACTTCATCTTCATCAGTTGGATGAAGAAACAAACTGTCATGTACGCTGATCATGTATTTGGAAGCATGCTCACTATGTGTACTATGAAGAAGTTCAACAAAGTATTCATTAAATTTTTCTGCTAAAGCCACACCACTTATGTTAATACCATCAATTTTAAGTGTTGTTATCTGATCTACATGCAATCCATTTTTCATTAAACTATTCAACTTCTTCCAGACCACATCTGACCGCATATCCCCATTAAACAAATTGTTGAAGTATGCGTGTTTAGCTCGTCTTAGGGCTTTAGTTACCGCGTTCCGTTGTTTTCGGAAGGCAGACAAAATGGCAACATCTTTGCTAAGTACAAATTTATGATAAAGAACATTTTTCTTTTTAATCATGTTTAATACTTCAGACGTGACCCAAGGTTTGCGAGATTTGTGGTGAACTTTATGCAATTGATATGGAAAGCAACGATCATATAATATACTAAATTTTTCTAAAAAACGTTAAAGGCTTCATCAGCTGACACATTAGACAGAACCACTCCCCAATCCTCAGAGTTCACTTGTTGTTCAAATTTCTCAAGGTTTTTTGCGCTTACGTTTCTAAAATAGACATCTTGTGAACTAGTTTCCTTCCTCTTAAAGCCTATGTCAGCAAGCATATAAATTGGCAGATGGTCACTAATGGTTTCTCCCACTACTCCGGAGATTACATCGGACTCGCGCACATTTGTTAAGAACAGATCGAGCAATGCCTCGTGATGAGGTGTAATACGAGTAGGCGAGTTGCAAGCGATGGCTTCGCCCGCGGAGAAAAAGAGGAGTCTTATCCGAATGTGTACTTATCAGACACTCTTCGAAGCGAGTTGTAACAAAGTCATCCGGAATCTGCGCGTATTGTAGGGCTTTCATTGGTTCACACAATGTAGTCCGCGAGAAAAAAGAGTCCGCATGTTTTTTTTTCTTGCCCTGAGATGAATAGGTGGTTCTGTAATATAGGGCTTGGTATATGCGGGAACTAACACATTTTAAACAATATAAGATCAAAAACGTCCTTTTTCAAAAATGACTTCAGTGCCCTTTGACTATACTTCGTCTCACCTTAGTATGGAGTATACTGTTAGCCGCGCGTGCTAAAAGCGCGAGCTGGTTGCTGCAATGAAGCCTCGACGGCTGAACGAGCGCTCGTGCAGCAAGTGCACCAGTCAAGGCAGTCAAGATGTAGTCCGGACGTGCCTTCGTCATTCGCTGGAATCTCGAATTGCTCGCCGGAATAAAATACCTCCGTGTTCCGCAAAAAAGAAAAAAAGCTCACTAGCTTTCTTTTTTTAGATTACGTAGATCGCTATGACAAAATTACCGCTCACGGTTTTTTTTTTTATGGGTGTTAGATTGTATTATTTTACGTGTTCGGCTAAAATCCAATTCCGCCTGATGAGCGCGTTAGGAATTAAGATATATAGCAGAATTTGGGTGCATCCCATTTTTCTCAGGATCCAGGAATCGGGCCGACCTTCACGCCCTACAAACATACAGACGAGGCCGGTCGACTGGGGTCATTGAAGACGCTGAACGAGGCAGGGGAATCGAGCTTGACGCTTACTCGGCGCATTGTCCCTGCGCAAATTGCGTTTTGGAGCAGCGCCATTTTTGTCTTGGGCCTGAACAAGGTGTTCGACACTCCGTAGATTGTATACTGACGACAGTTTAGGACGCTGTGAGGGGTAGAGAGGAGCCTTTGTCAGAGTTGAGAATGAAATATTTTCGCAAAGCTCAATATCTTTTTCTTTTTAATCGTTGTAGCCGGCCTTTCCCGTTGAAAAATCAGTTCCCGAATGACAGAAAAAAAAGAAAACGAACGAAGAGAGCACCCACAAAAGCGGGTGCCTCTAGAAAGCCAGAAGGAATTAAGAGCCGTTTTATTGTGAATTTTGCGATGTGAATATACCTTGCCTGTACTCCGTTCCCCCTCAAGACTAGAAGCCCTGCCTTCAGCGCGAGCTTTCTGCCCTTGCTAACACAAGTGTGAAGGCGCAGGCACGCGCAACCAAAGCACTGCGGAAGCCAGCGAGCTCACGCTGAAGGGGCACGGAAGTCATGTTTGTCAAGGGGCACGGAAGTCATCTATCTTCGTCTCACCTTAGCATGACTAAAGGCTGAACTCCGGGACAATATGCTGGAATAACCGACGAATTTTGCCCGGCGGCTTTTGCTCGGCGCGTGGAATCAACACAGGGCTGCTATGTCGCGCGCAAAGCGCGTGCCGTCAGGCGGCGTTGCCAGTTATTCGTCGCATAATTCGTTCCATGAGTTCAGCCTAATCGAATGCTGCTAGCGCAGCCTGGCCTGACGCCTGACTGGAGCAAGCTTGCTGCACGAGCGCTCGTTCAGCCGCCGAGGCTTCATTCGAAGCAACTAGCTCGCGCTTTTAGCACGCGCGGCTAACAATAGTCCATTGAGACGAAGTATAGTCAAAGGGCACTGAAGTCATTTTTGAAAAAGGACGTTTTTGATCTTATATCGTTTAAAGTGTGTTAGGTCCCGCATATACCAAGCCCTATATTACAAAACCGCCTATTCATCTCAGGGCAAGAAAAAACATGCGGACTCTTTTTTCTCGCGGACTTCATTGTGTGGACCAATGAAAGCCCTACAATACGCGCAGATTCCGGATGACTTTGTTACAACTCGCTTCGAAGAGTGTCTGATAAGTACACATTCGGATAAGACTCCTCTTCTTCTCCGCGGGCGAAGCCATCGCTTGCAACTCGCCGACAAGCGCCCTTTATCGAACACTTCACTCGGAAGAAAATTCTTCCCAAAAAGGGCGTGTCGCGATCTTTGAACACGCTTTTTAACGAGTTAATTAAGCTACGCACGATTGTGATTTCGGGTTTGTTGGGATGCTTAGAGCGTCTAGATTGAGTTGTCACGGCAAAAGGACGATCTCAGAATTTACTTAAAGGGTAGACGGAGTATAGTACTGCATACACGGCCGCGTAGACAGCGCGCAAGTTTCGTCGCCGCGTCTGCTCGAGTTTCTTTTTCCGCTTCATCGATCACCGCGCCGTCTTGGTTTGGTTCCCGACCGTCCTTTGCTTCCTGAGGTCTCGGCTTGGCGCCGCTCTGGCGGCGAGAGAAGCACGTATGAAAACTACGGGGTATTGCGTTTTACCCGTTGAGAGCTCGACGGATATGTTAAGCGTTGACTCGACACCCGGCCGATTATTGTGCGAACGCCGAACGTCGGACGCCGGCGTTTGGCGTTCGAACGCGTTCGAAGGGTGAGTAGAGAAAGAGGCAGCTATACTCTTTCTCAGGAGTGGCGTGCAGTAAAGGAAAAGGCACAGGCGCTAGCGCTTGCCTTTGCCTTTGCTGCACGCAACTCCTGACACGGAGTATAGGGGGCTCTGCGCCTACCCACTAATCCTTCCAACCAGAGCTCGGTCCTCCCGCGCGCTTCTCGACTCCTTTTCTCGTTCATTTTCTATTCGAGACGCGCGCGAGCAAAAGCGTCGCTGTGGTCGGCATTCGCGATTGGCCGAACCATGGCTTCCTGTATACTGAGAATGCCTGCCCAATCGCCGGTCCACGGCGAAGCAAATCCTGGTCGTGACGTCACGAACGGAAACCACGAGAGAGCGCCACCGAAACATAATCGAATCATCTCGTTGTGCGCCGAGTTTTCCGTACCATGTGGGCATCTGTTTCGCTCTCTCCGCGTCGACGCGAATCAAATCAGCACGCGTAATTAATCGGTATATGCACTCTTCAAAATGCCTGTGCGTCGACATTCCCTCGGAGCACTAGGGACAGCCAATCGGTGCAATGCACGGCACGAGCTCGGCCCATGACGGGCCTCAACATGTGCTCAGACCTAAAACATAATCGAAGTCTTCGCTGTGGCGTTGAGCAAGGTGAAGCGTCGTGCAGAGAGCCACCATCGCAGCCCTGATTTCGAAAGGTCTCATTTTATTTTGGGGCTTGTCAATCGCCAGACTCCCTTCCTAGATTCCGGCGATTATAGCTAATCGATTCTTCCAACAAAACAAAACAAAATCGGCAAATTGATTTTTTTTTACGCTTTTTATTTTTTGGTAGGTAGACACGGTCGTTTACGCGCCAAAATAAGCTGGCTATTTCCGACCGCGAAGCAGCGCTTCAGCGTCGGCGAGTGTCGCTGCTCGTGCTCGGCCTTGGGGGGGGGGGGATTTTTAGCGTCTCACAGGGACGGGTCTAGGTCAGGACTCGAGCGGCCCCGTAGTGTGGCTCTCCAGGCGCCCACTCGACGCGGGAGCTCTCGGGCCGAGCACACAAAGGAACGTCTTCGCACGCGTGTTTAGGGGTAGGAGATAGCGATAAGGGGACTAAAAACGGAGCGCTTATCTCGGGCGAGAGCGACACTGGCCCCTTTGAGCGTGTCAAGTGAGCACCTCGGTAACTTCCAGAAACAATCGGCCGTCAAAGCTGCACGCGCGGAGAGCGTGAGAGCTTCGATACGCGCATTCCACGACTTTTCGGAATCCGCTGCTGCGACGCGTACTCGATCATCGAGCGCGACGCACGGTGTCATCCACCTCCTGCCTGCTGCAACCTCGAAAACAAGGCGCTGTCGGAGACTGGCGCATTGGACGGGAAATCAAGCGCCTATCTCAATTAAAAGGTGTGCTGACACGCACATCCCCCTTCCCCCTTTTTTTTTTCTTCGTACACAGACAGTCACACAGAGAAATAATTTGCGATATTGTCCGAAACCGAAAAACTACAGTGCTCACATTTAAGAACTTTTAGCACGGTTTTTCTTTGTTGTTTTAGCGCAAAACAAAACCTCTTAAAATAATACAATTTTAGTCGATCGTTCTGATAACACCGACAACGATACCTGATGTTCTGACAACGCCTTTGCGCGTGCACCGTATCGCTATCGGGTATCGTTATCGGAGGAATCGGGACGATCTACTAGAACTCCTGATTATCTCCTCTCAACGGCCCCTGATCACATTCCATATTATATATATATATATACTACCTACCCGATACGAACTGCACTACGCTTCCCTCGCGAGAGCTCCAATTCCGTCGAATCCCGCCGAAATTTGGACCCGACCGTAGCATTGTATAATACGTTTGCCCATCTGGAACTCTTCCTACGCTTCCTTGCAACTCCAACCGTCATCCCGCCGCTTTGGAAGACTTGACGACTCGATTCCGCGCATTGTAAAATTACGACACCCGCGAACGTCGAAAATACTTCCATGACGATTATCAGGCTTTGGCCTAGATATCGACAGAATAAATATATTATTGTATGTCTCCGATCAAAAATTATATGTCTGTTTATCTTAGTATATATATATATATTATATATATCTTTTTTTTTTTGTAGGTGTATAAGGGTGATTTTATCTCATATCGTGCAGTCAAAAAAGATGGAAATTTTAATTTCGCTGAAAAAAATGAAAGCCGTTTACAACTCCCTGTAATGCCGAATTGGAGCGCAGCTCTTGAGGAGGGAGGGATCATCAGTGACGTCACTGATGACGTCATCGGCATCGTCATCATCATCACGTGACCTCGGGGGTCACGTGACCAGGGGGGTCACGGTGGACCTGGGGGCCACGTCACTGATGACGTCATCGGCATCCGCATCGTCATCATCATCACGTGACCTGGTGACCACGTGACCTGGGGACCACGTGACCTGGGGACCACGTGACCTGGGGTCACGTGACCTCGGGGGTCACGTGACCTGGGGAGGTCACGTGACCTGAGGTCACGTGACCTCGGGGGGTCACGTGACCTCGGGTGGTTACGCCGACGCCGACGGCGACGGCGACGCCGCCACGCTTGGAACGGGCGCCTAAGAGCTGCGCTCTAAAAGATATGTTATGGCGTCGATGCCACAGACCGGAAGTTCGTTGGATTTTGTTTTGTTTTTTTGCTTGACTTATGAAATGTGAAAGAGGCCGCGGCGGAAAGCAGCGTTTTTCACATCCGTCGTGGGTCGTATCTTTCCCTCAATTCCCCGCCGTGGATTTTCAGTCTGCATTATATTAACTTTTTTAGAGCGCAGCTCTTAGGCGCCCGTTTCCGGCTTGAGCGGCGTCGCCGTCGCCGTCGGCGTAACCGCGCGGTGCATGATGGGTAAATTTCCCCGCTAAATTTAGCGGAAAATTTTCCCCGCTAAATCTAGCGAAAAATTTTCCCCGCTACATCTAGCGGAAAATTTTCCCGCTAAATCTAGCGGAAAATTTTCCCCGTAATCTAGCGGGGAAATTTTCCACTAAATCTATCGGAAAATTTTCCCCGCTAAATCTAGCGGAAAATTTTCCCCGCTAAATCTAGCGGAAAATCCCCCTCCTCGAGGTCACGTGACCCCCAGGCCACGTGACCCCCCTCCCCGAGGTCATGTGACCCCCCCCCCGTGCCTTCCCCTCCTCCTCAAGAGCTGCGCTCTAATTCGGCGTTACAGGGAGTCGTAAACGGCTTTCATTTTTTTTAACCACTCTGTTACTACAGTTAAAAGACTCTAATGCCATGAAATAATTTTAGGCGTTTTGATTTTTTTCCCTAAAAATGTCAAAAACGCCCCTTCGGTTAATCGTTGATGAACTTTGACAATTAGATACCTGTGATCCACTTGGGTTACATCGATATTTTTTATGTCGATAGACAGTTAAATACACGCTCTTTCTTTATATTATAAAATCACTTAGCTGCGTAAAATTCTCTTTGCGGTACGCTGACGTTAATATTATGCAAAACCCAAATTTTATCAACTTTAAAATCATTTCCTAAAAAAAACATTTCTATTTTATTTTTTTGCTAAAATTTAGATATGATAGTCGTCTAATAGAAAGCCAAGTCCAGAAAGTGTGTATTTTGTTTGTATGTTCCAAATTTAAGCCGCAATATCGTATAAAAACGTGCTTGTACGGCTCGAAACGGACTTACCAATTGCGAGTCTTTACAAACTTGGAAAATTCTTGCCTTTTTTCAACGTCCTCACATAAAAATAAAGTAGTTGCACCCTGTTATATTTATTGCTCATTTAAACTTTATCATAGGCGGCAAGCTACATTAGAGTACTAACCATGGCATTAGAGCACTAACCTAAAAAATACATTAGAGCAGTTCAAAATGGAAAGCAACACTTCCAAACAGACCAGCAGGCGTCGTAAATTGTTAATGTGTAGAAATCGGCAGACGTCATATTGATTCGGGGCCTTCATTGGCCTATATGAACGTCCCGCCCTTTCGGAACCAGCAGATGACCACGACCTTTCGCGCTCGTTGTGTTAGATAGGACGGCCCGTGACAGTAAAGCGAGCAGCGCACCCTGTGTCACGAGGAGTGAAATGGCACGAATGTGGCGTTGACGCGGCGTACAGCGATGACCACCCAGGTGGAGTCAGTCACTCAGAGTATTGCAGAAGAGAAAGCAAAGGAAGTGTTGCCCAGGAGGGTGAGGACACCACGGCCTTACAATATCGGCGGTCAGCAACATTTCCGCCGGCAAAAACAACGCCGCGTGGGCGCTAAAACCGGCAGCGCGGGACAACAATCCCGCAGACGCACACACGAAGATGGGATGTGAGCAAATCTTGGATCCAGCCATCCGCACACGCGTGAAACGATGCCGCGTATTTGCCCAAGCTTCTAGCGCCCCTCCTCTCTCTACCGCGTATGGAGTCAGAAAAGGAGCCGCCGCTTAGTTGTCGAAAGGGGGCCCGTTTGTCGTGGTTCATGAAAGGCCAATCAGGAACTTCCGATTCGTCCCACAGCCCGGGCAACCTCTGCCGAGCGATGGTGACAGAGAAACCAGCCGACCTGTTCCCTGAAACGGCGCTGCTCTATTTCTGCTTTATCCGCGGAGATCCGATATCATCGAAGGGTTATCTCGTTAGGAAATAGCAAAGCACGGCGGCTAGTTGCGTCGAAGTCAGCCTCCCTCTTAACGATAACCATTTGTGAAGACTGAACTGCTCCTGAGATTAGAGTAACTGCATATGCTCCGCTTGCGGAGCAGAGTATCGCAATGGTGCTCCCAGGGCGGCCATGCTGGATCCGAGGCCGCACTGCGGGAAGCGACCGTCGCTTCTGCAGGAGCCTCGGAGGCGCGGATGGCGTGGCTGTGATGCAGCGTGCTGCGGCGTGCGGAGCAGAGAAAATATAGTGCGGCAACACGCCACGCGTGCGCCGTCATCCCGTCATTTGTCTCCTGTTTTCTTTATGCCCTCGGTAGAACGCAGTAGCCGACGAAACGTGGTCCCTTTACAAGCCGTATCTGTGCGTTGTTGTCCGGTCCGAAGTAGAGTAGTTGTATAGGCTCTGCTTGCAGAGCCCGAGTATCACGTTCCTTTTCCTTGTGCCGCCAACTCCGTATTGGCGGAGAAGCGGTCACGTGCGCTGAGCTGTATCCGACCTTCATGCGGGAAAGATAACTTGCTGGCGCCGAGTTTTGGCCGGAGCATGTTTCTCACTTTGCATTTGCGAAAGATACATCCTATACACGAAAATTGAACTAACTGGAAGGTTCCTTGACCATTGAACATGATGTGTAGCCACTGGGTACAGTATAATCGCGTTGTTTTATAACGCGAGCGATGTTTTAAATCATGTTTCCAAAGGTCTGGGGAGCAGACGACACGGAGGACGATCGTGCATGCTGCTCGCGTTTGCGGCGCTCACGGAGTGATACTCGATCGGCACATCCGGGCACTTCGGACCAGACATCAACGCGCGGCTACGGCTTTCAAAGGGACGACGTTTTTGTCGGCTAATGTGTTCTGCCGAATGCATAAAGAAAACAGGAGGCAAATGGCGAGACGACGGCGAAAGCGCAGCGCGCCGCTTCACAGCCACGCTATCTGCGCCTCCGTATCTCCTGCAGAAGCGACGGTCGCTTCCCGCAGTGCGGCCTTGGATCCAGCATGGCCGCCCTGGGAGCACCATTGCGATACTCTGCTCCGCAAGCGGTGCATATACAGTTACTCTGAGTCCGAAGTGCCCGGATGCGCCTGTCGCGTACCACTCCGCGAGTGCCGTAGACGCCAGCAACGCGAACGTCCTCCGTGTGCGAGCCGTGTGAACACACCATTACCCTCCACGAACTTTCTGCCACGCGTTCAATGGTACAAGAACACAGTTTGATCCCACCGGATAAAAGCGTTGCGCGTGGTATTTTAATGCGGAACACTGTAGGGCTGGCTGTGCATGCGAAAAGACCAACTCAAAAGAGCGACCCACAAGGAAAAGTGACACGTAAGTGTCGTCATCAGCGACCACTGTCCGTTAAATCTGGCGGTCTGACAAATTTTTGTCAATTTTTTTTTAAATTTGGTGTCTTGCAAATGAGCTGGGCAGATGATGATGATGATGATGATGATGTGTGTCGTGTGTGTGTGTGTGTGTGACGACACGTTAGACGGTTTTGACGTCACGGGGTCACGCGACTCTGTGACGTACCTCACGTGACTTGACGTCAAGGTCGGCTGTCATGGGACTACGGATGCTACGTGACGTCATGCCGTTACATGAGGTCAGGTGACGTCATAATGTCATGCGACATCACGTGACGTCACAGGGTCACGTGACCGCTGTGTCGTTGACTGCAACGATCACCAGGTGGTGTGGGATATCACCAGGATGACCTTAGGGGGATCGGGCAAAAAAAACTAAAAACATCACCCCCTGCCTCCTCCCCACGGCAAAGGAGCCGCCAATTTTCCTCTGACCAAACCTAGTCGGCGTTACCCCAACACCAGGCCCACTGAGAGACAGGGTTGAGACTTTGGACCGGAGCCACGCGGGAAGGAGTCCCAATTTTCCTCTGACCCGCCTGTCCCCAGCTGTGCTAGTTAATTGTACTTATGCATCGTTCAATTTTTCCTAGATAATTTCCACCAACCTTCTAATCGCCTCTTTGTTACTGTAATCATTTTCTCTTCCGTCGTTCCATCCTCGCCAGCAAAACCCAGGGCCCCAGCTAAATCCGTTCATCCCTCAGGGAAGGCAGGGCGAAGCCCCGTGCACTTCAAAACCAAATGCTCTAATGTATCGCTCTCATTACGGCATAGCTGGCTGTTTTGTTGCTGCACGGGGTAGACTTCGTGCGGTTTACTCGCCGTGCTTTCTTGAGGCCGTGCTTTTTTGTCAAGTGCTGTCTTGTCGCGTTTCCGCTTGCGAGATAGAGTATAAAGAAAATGACATCTATACGTCACCACATAACTCAGGTTTTTCTATACGAAGAGTTTGCTTAACTCCGAAATATCTACCTTCTTCCGTCGCGAATAAAAGACACACACACGCACGCACGCACGCACGCACGCACACACACACGCACACACAGACACACACACAGACACACACACATATATATATATATATATATATATATATATATATATATAATGTTTGCGGACAAAGGATTATACTCAAGCATAAAATATCACCCAGGCAAACTTACGCGCGTTCCGGTTTTCGAAAATGAACCTAGTCATACATGCACCACTGGCGTGTTCAGTGGTACTTGCTCGTCCGCAGTCCTCCGCATAATCGCGCCATAAATGTCCCGGGTAAATGTTCCGCATGATCGGCGAACGCCGGTCGTTCGGAAAAAATCGAGCTTCCGAACCGCAGCCTCCATGTAAATTATTACCTGGCCCTGTTCGAAAGCCCGCAAACACACCGTTTGCGTTACCTGTCCGTACACAGGAACTTTATAACCCCCCAAGTGGCCGGTATACCTTCAGCTTAGTGCCGAATAACCCCGAACAACACCAAGTATCGAAATGTTTTCATTCGGAATCCAGTTCGACTAGAAACGTGGCAGATAAATCGTGACTCCCGGTTTTGTAATACGCGTGCGGCATAATAAAAACAAAAAATAAAAAAATACAGAGAGCTAGAGAAAAAGAGAAAGCCAGCGGGAGAGTCGACTTCCTCACTGTTCCCGCACGATTATTTTGGCCCCTCGCGGTCAGCATGGACGGACGATCGCGAACCCGACCGGTATGGCGTTTCAACGATCCCTCCCGAGATAAATATTTGCTAAAAACTGGCCTTCGGACTTCTTCCAACAACCACCACACAGAAACTACTCCAACTGGGTATACACAATACATCGCCGAAGCTAGCGGAAGCACAGAAGTCGAGCCAGAGGTCGAAAGACTCCAGCTCACCAGGACAGGCAGGGACACCCTAAGAAGACTGGGCAGCGCCGCAGTCCAAGTCGAGTCGAGAAGTAAACAAAGGATTCCCGTAATTCTACGGGACACGATGGCGGTTGCACCATTTCCTCGCAACAGGCATCCAGAACATAACAAAGAAAGGAGAACGGCAGGAGTGAAAGCACTCAGGGAGAACGACGACCGCACGTGCGGTTCGCAGACGCAGCACGGTACGAGGAAAAGGAAGCGCGCGCGACCAGCGATGTAAACAACAAGGAGAAGTCGCGGCGGCCTCCGTCAAGCCCCAGGACTCGGCAGAAGAGACGGCGATTGCTCTGTCGGCTACGACGCTTTCGTGCGAACTCGCGATCCCAGCCTGCTGTACGCATAGAGGTATAATAATGTACGCTAGAAGTTTAGCTGGCGTTAGTGTGCTGCGGCAAATTGAAGCAGACAGCAACCAGTCGGAAATTCGACTTCCGGTAATGCATTTCTATGTGAAAAATCGAGTGCATTTTCTGCCTGCGCTAGAATTATAAGAGCAAATATCAGGGATAATTGGCACGTTTTAGACAGCTTGGAACATTTCTCACTCACGCAGACGAAATAATTGGTTATTTACGGCTTTTTTTTTAATTCGTGGTATGAAAACCGGTGCTAAGCCCCTTTGTACATCTATTTATGTACACTGCCAGACACTGTGAGCGGGAACTCGGCGTCGGCGCTTTCCAGCATGGGAGATATATACGTTGCAAACGAACGAAGGGCATGTAGAAAACCAAGAGAGACGGCAAGAACTACGCGGTAGCACTGAATAAGTAACTCATTGTGCATGCAGACGATAAAAATAAAAATTAATAAGTACTGTTTTATTCTTTCTGTTCATGAATATGTGCGAAGATGCTTGTTCTGCGTTCAAACGGTATTAACAAGCTTGAAAGTATCCAAAAGTTAGCTGCTCGGTTTATTTTTAATGATTATCATAGAGAAAAATCGTCCACTGAATTAGTTATTAGAGCGAAGCTTCAACCGTTCCAAATGAGAGCAAAAATTGATAGACTGAAATTGCTGTTCAATATCCTTAACGGCACTCTTCATGTTCAAAGCTCTAACTATATACAGCCATTATCGACCGGGTCCTCACGTCTAAACCACACAAGAGCGCTAAAACAATACAGGTTCAAAAACGACTGTTTTAGATATTCTCAAAAATATACGAAAGAGTCAGACAAAGAGGACGGACAGGACAAACATCTTTCCGTCCTCTTTGTCTGACTCTTTCGTATATTTTTGAATATATTACCAACGCGCTTAATCCAAGTTTATATATTCTTTTTTCCCTCGGGCAATTCAAGAATGGAACGAGTTACCAAATGATGTCGTCGTCAACACAACTGTTGCTAATTTTGTATCTGCTGTTGAATTTATACTTAACTTAATTGAATGTTCATTTATAAATCTGCATCTTGTTTACATGTTTGTACCCACTCCTACCATGGCTCCTTGAGTGGAGCCAGTAGTATTCCTAAATAAAAAATAAAACATCACCCGCACGCTCGAAATTTTTGAAAATATGGAGAAGCCAGAGAACAGGTGCCCGATAGAAGCTGCCTGACATAGGAAACAATAGAAAGACACACCTTTCATTGCCCACGTACTTTACTCTTTACATTTCAAATGTTTTTTTTTAACCGCTCGTAAAGATACACTACGTAGTTATTTTTATATAGTGACAGGACGGGCATACAGCAATATATAAGCACCACCGGAATGCTGGCGAACCTTGAATACACTCTACATTTCTTTCGATTGTTATTTTGGTTAGAATCGTCGTTTTCCGTCGAAGAGACCAAATGCACGCGCGTTTTCCCATAGGAATGCACAGGAGCACAGCAAAAGTAGACTGGTTGCTGTCTGCTTCAATTTGCATCCCGGAAGTCGCACAGACACTAGCGCCAGTTGAACCTCTAGCGTACATTATAGTAACTCTATGGCTGAACGAGCTCAAAAAGACACGGAATAAAATAAACTCTGATTTAAAGAAAGAAAGCTAAGCGCCAGGATTACCAAAATAAATTCATGTCAGTCTATGATGACCAGAGAAAAACATGGGAAGCCTATAAGAGTATTGCAAACTATAAACAAAAAAGCAGTGGAGCGAAAGAAATCTTAATCAACGGTCTATTCTTGGACTTAAGAAAAGCTTTTGTCACTCTTCATCACAATATTTTAATGAGAAAACTAGAGCATTCTGGTATCCACGGTGTAGCGCATACATTATTCAAAAGTTATTTAACTATAGTCCGTTGCAACCTAAGAACGAAGGGCGAGGGTAAGACTGGCCGGGGAGGAGGAAGCAGACGGAACGCTGGAGAAGAGAGGGAGAAACCTCTTCTCTCTTTAGCGTTCCGTCTGCTTCCTCCTCCCCGGCCTGCCTTACCCTCGCCCTTCCTTCTTGAGTGGCAACGGACTATAGTCGCCTGCAATACGTAACAATTGATAAACTAGCATCTGATAAGTTAAACAATGCGTCGTGACGTCCCACAGGGTTCTATTTTGGGACCCCTGCTTTTCTTAATTTATATTAATGATATCGCGAGTATACCTGATTCGCCAGAATTAATAATGTATGCGGATGATACGAACATATTTTTTTATTGAAGAAACATTGGAATGTTTAGAACAAAAAGCAAGTACGTATCTTGCAATGCTTTCAGGATGGCTGAGGTCCAACAAAGTATAATTAAAAACAAATAAAACCAAGTACATGATTTTTAAGACAGCAACACAACGGCTCTTAGGATTACGTTTGAAGGTGAATTAACAAAACAGGTGACCGACCAAAAAATCTTGGGCGTGTAGTTTAATCAGAATTTAAGATGGGATACACACGTAGATACATTAGCACCTGAATTATCGAGAGTTGTTGGTTGTACTTATAGAGTATCAAGCCGTGTGCCACGGCTGATTGAAATGCTATATAACTCTTTTTTTTTTCTAAAATGTGCTATGGAAATATTATTTGGGGCACAACAATAATACCCGATTACAATTAACTAATAATCATACAAAAAAAAAAGATTTTACGCATATTCGAAAATTATAGAGGTAACATAAAAGAACTACGCACTCAACCACTCTTTAATAAATACACTATTTTAAAGGCAAACCAAGTTTACTATTACAAATGATTCCAGTTCATACATAAAAGTAAGTTGTACGTCACTTACAACGAAATGGAAACGTCCTCGTACCAGCTGCGTCATTTAAAGGAAGGATACCCTATATCAGAACTAATTACGGAAGGCAAAGTCTACAATTTGAAATATTTAACTTACGAAACAACTTGCCAGACATGGATTATACTCAGTCTTTCTCTCTATCCAAAAAAAAATTTGCAGAAGACTGCTGGTGGGCCGTGATATCGCCTTACAATCAAACAAACCTCCTCCCGCATTGTAAGTAAAAACATACGGATACATTTGTGTTATTGTACAAACCAAGTCGTTTGCCTATGTTCCTTACTCATTCAGTGCTGATCCTTAAGTGCATTTATACGCGTGACTTGTATATTTGTACTTTGTTATGTACGTATGTATATATATATATATATATATATATATATATATATATCATGTATACAGATAGGTATCACAAAAAAAAATTACAGGGTTGTTTTTTGTTTTTGTTTTTTTTTACCGCAAAAATAAACTAGGCATCGCCGAACACTCATTTTCCGGCCAAAGGTAGCGCTAGAGGTCACAACCAGATGCCAAAGTTTCAGCCCGATCCGATGCCTTATTTAAAAGTTATAAGTGATTTTCTGAAAATTTCAATGGAAAAATTGATCTCATCTTTGCCCGTTTTCGGTTTCTGGTGCAATAGAGCCCCATGTATTCGAAAACTCCGTCGGCCGCCAGTTTCCCATGGAACTTTTCAGAAAATCACTTATAACTTTTGGATAAGGTATCGGATCGGGCTGATTCTCCGCCCAAAGGTAGCGCTAAAGGTCTCAACCATGGTTGAGACCTTTAGCGCTACCTTTGGGCGTAGAATGAGCGCTCGGCGATGCCTAGTTTATTTTTGCAATAAATAAAATCCTGTAATTTTTTTTTTTGTGACACCCTGTATATATCTATTAGCGTTGTAAGTCTTCCGAGCATTTCTTTGTTGTGTCTGTCTGTGAGCCTG
Source organism: Ixodes ricinus (assembly GCA_037355805.1). Lineage (NCBI taxonomy): Eukaryota > Metazoa > Arthropoda > Arachnida > Ixodida > Ixodidae > Ixodes > Ixodes ricinus. The sequence goes on from JAZHYW010012420.1 coordinate 160,340, forward strand.
TGCGAACTGTAAGGGACCAGTGCCTTGCCAGGCTTGTTAGCCTTTAGCACTGGCCCTTCTTTCGGCCCCTGTTCGAAAAAAATATAATATAAAAAAACAGCTTTACACCCTTAAAAAAAACACATTACGGCTATAACAGACTCACAAGCCGCCTATATGAATTATCAAGTAGGCCAAATATAAACATCGGCCCTTGAAACGTTAGAACGAATCCCCCCGAAATATCCATAGTGTATCCAACTAACTACGACTACAAATGTAAGAACTGTCAACTGCCCAACACTCTCTACCATATGGTATGGGAGTGCACGCACAACACTTCCACACCCCTTATCTCCCAATCAACCGCGGAGCAGTGGGAGGACCAGCTGACCAGCTCAAGCCCTGAGGACCAGCCCCGACTGGTGAACAGAGCCAGACTGGCGGCGCGAAGACCATGATGCATCCTGCACTGAGGAAGCCATACAAACCTGGGGACTACCTGAAGCTTTCGTCTGCTAAAAATTCAATAAAGTTTACTCCTCCTCCTTCGTCGAGTATGGAACCTAATATCGCGCTGACACGGAGAGAACGGTAGGGCGTCTCTTTCAAATGCCCGGCTTCCAGCATGCGTTCGTTGCCTTCCACCGTGCTTTGGTTGCGCGCGCACGCTCGAAGCTTACGAGACGCCGCAGCGTTATCGAAGGAAGCTCGCGATAAACGCGGGGCAACCCAAGGACTTCTCTGCCGTTCTCAGTTTGTCAGTGAATGTGGTAGACGACCGAAAGCGTCACTGGGATCGGCATTTGGGATTGGCCAAACGCTCACTATGACGTCTTTTATGTGAAGTAATTTTCATTCCATCGACGGAAATAAGAACAATGTCGGACTCTCAACTTTGACGGTATTGCTTTCAGAATGCGATGACTCCAAGCTTCCGTCCTGCCCTTTACACGCCCCATCGAACTTGTGGTTCGGAACCGATGGTAAGAAGCCAGGATTACAACTCGTGACGTCACGGCAAGGCCAATCCTGGTCGTGACATCACGAACGGAAACCATAAAGGGCGCCACCGAAACATCTCGACGCCAGCCGCCATGAAGCAGAACAATCGCCCCCCCCCCCCCTTTTTTTTTCTCTTCGCACCCTAAGAACTGCCCGCATATTTACTTTCCCGCAGTGCTCACAAAGAACCAACCACTGCCCTGATTTGGAACACGGCTTTGGAATAACAAGACGGCAAAAGCGTTCTGACTCATAACTGAGATCAGCACTAAAACAATAAACTTTTTTTTTAGGGTGTAGCTGTAAAGCTGCTGTAATATAAACTGCCTTTTATTTATTTATTTTTTTCTTTGGCCGTGGAGAAAACTGTTTGCGTCAGATGTAAACACCCGTGTCAACTGTTGTATCACATAGGTCTAATTCTGGAGAGCAGCCGGCACGTTTGCCAACGGCGATAAATATCTGGCGCGCGAAATTAAGCTTTATTCGTGCCTGAATTTGAATGAGAAAAGGTATCGCTGTTCCTTCTCCAGAATTACTATTTTTGATCTCGTCGTGAACGTTCGGGCATCTCATAAACCCTAAATGACTCGGTTTACACTGTACCGCATTCTTTCACTGACTATTCTATTTATTTATTTTTAGAATAAAATTGATGGGAGAGGCAAAAATAACCGTTCTGAAACAGCATTTATTCAAATTTCGAAAGCAAAAAGTAAACCCTACACTAGAAATCTAGTGAGTCTACTTTCAGCACCTGGGACAGTGGATGAAAAGGTTGAAAAAAAATATTTAAAATAAAATATTAATAAAAAAATCGATCTGCGTTGTTGCACTGAGCATCACCTTCTACCTGTGTATTTTGTTCTTGTTTGCCTTAGATTCTTTATTGTGATATTTGTTTAGTAATCTTTGTTGACTTGTTAACCCCCCCCCCTTTTTTTTTTCTTATGTAACACATTTGACGGATATATTTGAGGATAATAAACTTGAAACATGACCTTGAATAAACGTATGTAAGTTCCCTTTCCTGCACAACGCTGAGGTCCCGGAGAACAATGGAAGAATGGAAGGAAAATGACAGAGCTCAAAACACAATTAAACCAAAATTAAAAAAAAAATGCCACGTGCGCAGGGGTTGTGACATTTCACTCGTTCACTGCCCCTGCGTGCGTCGTATTTTTTCGTGTTTTTCTTTTTAATCGAAGCGTATTTTTAGTTTTGTCATTCGCCGGGATCCTTGTGTTGTTCGCCGTGATTGGCTGTCTCCGTGTTCCGCGGGAAAGAGAACTCGCGCTTCGGAAAGCATAAAATCCTTTTCTTACGTTACCCCCAAACCCCAAATTTTGTCCGTCCGTCCGTCCGAGCATTTCCTGCTAAATCTAGCGGGAAATCTGAATTCGTGTATAGGGCACGTGATGTCCATTGATGCCACGTGACCTACACACCAATTAAGTTTCTTCGCCAAAGTAGACGGGAAAATCGATGTCACGTGACCAATACGCCGATTTAGTTTCCCCGCTAAAGTTAGCGGGAAAATTACCGTCACGTGACCTGACGTCACCGGACCTGTACGCCAGTTACCTTTCCCCGCTAAATTTAGCGGAAAATCTAACGTCACGTGACTGGATGTCAAACGTCAATGCACAAACTTCACTTCACCCCTAAATTTAGCGGGAAAATTGACGTCACGTGCTCTGTGCACTCGGTTGCCCCACTCAGTGTGTGTGTTTATGTAGGGCGGGGGGAAGGGAAGGGGGGGAGGGGGGGGTAATTGATAAGCATAAAGGTTTTTGTTCATTCCTCGAAACGACGGTTTAATGTCTTCTAAGCAATTTTAAACTATCGCACGTTGTTCTAGACAGCCTAAGAAAGGCGGGGCGTGGCGAGTCCCGAGCATCTCATTATCGCTCCTCAGCCAATCAGATCGCTGCATTAGCTGATAAGAACGTCGAAGAACCAATCACGAAGCAAGAAGCCTGATTATAATGATAGGTCACGCCCTGTTAAGGTGTCAGTGACTGTAGTGATTGGCTCACTGTGTGCAGTATTCTGCAGAACGCGAAGCAGACGCGCGGGCATCTTTAGACCGCACGCGATAACATATATACTCAAGTAGACCGCTTTTCACACCCCGACAGCGAGAGATAATAATCGCTCTTTTTGAGAGTCCTGTAGATACGAACGTCTTCGTGCGTCACGTCATTCGTAACATCGACTAGAGATAAGGTTAAAGAAAGATCACCCTTGTTATCTAACAGCGGACAGTGTGTTTCTTTGTTGTTCTTATTCTTGCTCTTGTTGTTTTTCGAATTCGCGGTTGAAAAGCAGGCGGATCGAGGTTCAAGTCTGATTCACATGGTGCGATTTTGCTTTCGATTTCGCAGCTGCAACGACGAGCACCGCAATTTCCGCCGCACTACTTCTGCCGCCAAAGCGACGTCGCAACTGTAAAATCGCGAGCAAAATGGCACCATGTGAATCGGGCCTCAGTAAAGGCTGGAACACATGTACAATAAACCGAGCGGAAATCGCATGAAGTGTGGAACAAGAAAAAATGGTTCTACGACATTTCTTTTCTCAAGGATAAAGTACGGCCCATTTGTCGTAACGAAAAGGCAAATATGCATTTCACAAAACCATAGAAGGTCAAAAATATATCCTCACTTTTCGAGAAAAAAAAGTGTGAAACGATTCTCGCATGCTCCGAATTTCATGCGATTTTTCGTTGGTTTTTCGCACATATGTTTTAGCTGTAAGGGTGGGAACACGATGCACGGAAATCCATGCTGATGTCGCACTAATTCCCGAACACGAAAAAACAGTTTTACACTGTTGGTTAAAAAAACAAACCACAGGCTATTGTTTATCCATGTTCTGAATTCCGTGCGATTTTCGATCGATTTTTTGCAAAGTATGGGAGCACATCTGCGCCAAAAAACCGAGCGAAAAATCGCAAGAAATTCTGAACACGCGAAAATAGTTTCATGCCATATTCGAGAAACGATGATATCTACAATTTACTGGACTATTTACATGGTTTTGTTAAAAGCATATTTAAGACTTCTGTGCGATAAACAAGACCCCGTGGTTTGTTTTTTCAAACAATGGTGTGAATCCATTTTTTCTTGTTCAAAGATCGGTGAGATTTCCACATGCATGTTTTTCTCACATGAGTTCAGGCGCCGGCTGAATCCGCGCTCGCATGCATAGCCCGTGTTCCTCGGAACGCTACGTACGCTCTCGAGAACGATTCTTTTGTGTGTCGGGCGAATAGACCTTTCTGGAAATATGTGGCGCATTGTGGCGCACCGTCTTGACGCATTGTGACGTTCCAATGTACGGCACGTGAAATTAGCCAGGAGGCGAGGACGAAGTGGACGTTGGTTTAACATTTTGTGGGTTCAGAACACAGAGAAGGCAGGACGAAAGCAAAACGGTGTATATGTAATGGCCTCCTTTTGTGTTCGCTTTATTTTTTAGCGTTCCGAGCTCCTAGTGATAAAAGACAACGAACCGCGTCGCTACCAGAATATACGAAGCGCTCGAACCGGCACGAGCGTATACATCGGAGCAGCCCCACAATTCCCATTCGCCGCGAGGTCTCCTGGGATTTTCCGGAAAGGTATATCGACTCCGAATCCTTCGGCTTTTGGCATGGAGACGGCAAAAGAATTGAGGCACTGAGCACGAGGTGGGGACCATGCCAAACGCCACGCGACTTCTGCATCTGAAGTGTGGCTTGCTGCAGCGGTTGCTAGAGCCGCATATTTGCCCAGCGGGCTCCCCCTAAACGCACATTGGAAGCATCGGATGATCGACAGACAAACGGTGAATAAACTAAATATTTTCGGATATATTTTTGCGGGGAAGGTTTAGTTTAAATCATCCTAGTGCATGCTCAGTGCCTGCCACATCGCAAGCTGTTGGTTTTAGGCCTAATTTTATTAGCGGGGTTAAGAATAGCGTCCGCAAAAGCTTCGTGTCGTCGCCAAGCCCAAACCCTGTTATGGATTCTTAGCGCATGGCGACGACACCATTTCCTTGCGCGCGCATAGCTTTTGCGTGCCCTATTCTATAACTCGCCGTTAGACAGTGGACAGTTTGAGTATAGCGTTGCTGGCTCTTACGTACGCAATACGCAATAGTATATAGCGTACGCTAAAAACTACCTGTTCGTACCGATTTTAGTTGTGCGTTTCGAGAACGTTGAAGAGTAAACATCTTGCATGATCTTGATTCAATTTCCCAGAGCCGTAGGACTCCACGTGCTTACAGCGCCGCCACGCTCCTCAACAAAAAAAAATATTAAAAATAAAAACATTTTCAATTTTTTTATTTTTTTTTATTTAAGCCAAGTTGCAGCTGCCTGGTCAAGCGCGCTTCTCTGCGGGGTACGGAGGCCCGGAGGTTACGCGACGAGTACGCAGCTAAATTCAATCACGGAGCCTTTGTTGTACCGCGGAAACAGCACCTTTTATCAATGCTACCGCGGGAAAAAATCTATCGCCTATTATTGCTCGGTGCACGGCGACGGCAATTTTTTAAGAGTCGTTCGTCCGTCGCCGATGAACTGCGCGAAGGGGCACTTAGCAGATCGCAACGTTCGCGTACACTGCGAGCTGTGAACATTTGCACTGGGCACTCCTTCAGCCGCACGGCGATCTGACTCGACTGCGGTAGGTCCCGGAAAGAATTGCCGAGCTGAACACCACGCAATTCCAGGTATAACACTGAACTTCGCGAACACCACGTCCCCCATGCTGCGCCAGTCGAGAGAACCGTCATCTTGAAACTTGCACCCGAGAACCCCGAGCAAGCCCCCAGATATCTGGAGAGTTTCCCGCAAAGCCCGCAGCGCAAAATCCTCAGCGTTGCGTGCGTACGCAATAGACCTATTGCTGTCTTACCCAAGCATCAAGGAGAATGCAGGGATTGGTGTTCCACGTGCCGCACGTGCTGGCCTCAGCAGTAGTAACTTTTCCAAAGCAAAAACCTAAAACAAATGGCATCTTGCACGCGCGTTCGTCAATGCTTTCTTTTGGTTATTTACTTCGAATCTTTTATACAGGCAAGGCGTGCGCGTGTGGCGCGCGGAACACCAATCCCTGCATTCTCCTTGATGCTTGGGTAAGACAGCAAATGGTCTATACGCTAGCCTTTCTATTCCGTTCTGCACATGCGCATTCCCGACCCGCAATATATTTGCGTACGCAAAGCTTTAACGTATACAGGTCAACTGAAACTATCTAGATTTAGTATAGACCGTTCGCAAAAGGTATGCGTGCGCAAGGAAATTGCGGCTTGGGAGTGCGCATGCGCAGAACGCAACAGAAAGACAGTTCACTTTGCAGACAGCTAGCTACGGTTATACAGAGAGAAGTACGGAGATGTATCCCTGCCGTGCGATGCGCTGTCGAAACATTCGCAAAACACAATTTTAGATTTTTTAAACCCGTTAGGTGTTGTTTTGTTTTTCTTTTTTTTTTTACGTACAAAATTAAACGACGAGTCGTGGAGAGCACGTGGCTTAGTAATCGAAAAATGAGCATGGTTAATTTTAACCAAGCTCCAATTACTCGTGCTTTCTATTAGCCGAACATTATAATGGATCATTTTCTTATCTGTAGCGAGTTCTAAACGGGTGCACGCTCCTTGGCGTGATGTCTTCGTGCTGCCTCTGATCGCCATATATCTTGTCTGCGCGTGCATGCAGGAGGGAGGGCGGAACAGCAAGGCAAGGTGGTTAACCCGACGTGTTTGTCCCAGTTGGTTACTCTGCGCCGAGGGAGAGAAATGAAAAGATTTAAAAAAAAAAAAAAAAAAAAACTTCGAGAGGAAAGGAGCTCCATTCATCTTCCTGAAGAATTCAACGGTCCCGAGGAGAATTCGAGCAGTCAAAGCTTGACGCCTCGAGCACAAAAAAAAAGCACACCTTCCCTGCGGTTTCATCCTTTAAGTATCTTGTTCTGGGACCACTCAATTACTAGCATACCTCTGGGAATGACGTATTATGCGCCAGCGTCTAACCGCATTTTGAATTTATTATCGCGAAAAACAATCAAGGAACCAATCATTGACCGAGTATCGACAAACCGCTCGTCGGTGCTGAAGAGAGCGTTTGTGCGTTTAGGTACTTGGCGAGACGCCCGTGAAGGCCAGGTATCAGCCAGGTATTAGCCCCGAGAACGAACACAAGTGTCGCTGCGGTCGCCGCGCCCTGATTGGTTGAGGTGTACCGTGACGTCAGGGGAAGGACTCTGCTTCGCAATCTTGCATCCGGCTCCCTCCCCTGCCCCCGTTTCCTGGTTTGCGAACATACTGACCTACTGTTCCGTGCCGCAATGCAAATCCCTAAAAGAAGCCGGTATCAGCTTTCACCGCCCGAAGACGTCGAGGTTAAAGAAAGCGCTGAGTGCGGACAATCAAACCGGCAATTCGCCGTTACAAGTTTTGCCCGAGCTCCAGGAGGTCGGGCAGCTTGTCTGCCCGACTGTATCTGAAAGAGGCAAATAGCGTGTTCGTGTGGCAAACGAAGCGATCGAGACAGTCACCCATTTGTGCTCCAATAAAGATAGCAAAGATAACGAAGATAGAGGTAATTAATATTTTAAAAAGTCACTAACACCCCCCATTTTTTTTTAATTTTTGTCGATTTTTTTTTGTGTCAGAACACTACCCAAATAATATTTTGCTACAGTGTCACGTATATTTTTAATAAAGTCAGAAAATGCCACTTCTCGATAGCGAAACCGAAAGTGGACTGGGGAGGAAGAAGAAATATAGACGGGAAAGATACCAAAACTCACGTGACCGTGCAACTTTTTTTTTCAATGAGCGTTTGTTTTTGCAATATTTTAAAAGCCACAAAAAAAATGGGCATCATATTTTTTGTCTATTTCTAGAAATGAGTGTGTGCCTTTGATGACCCACGACTTTGATTATATTTTGGGGTTGTGTTTAAACTACAGAAAACGGCCCGTGACCACGGAGAAGAGAGTGAGCGCGTCTCAAACCGGCCAGTTCTCGATCGGCGGTTTTCGGGCGGAAAGAATACGAATGTCGAGCCGCAAATTGTGTTCTGAGTATAGTTGAGCTCTCATATGTCATGTATAAATAAAAACCTCGGCGAGCATAAAGACCCTGTCAGTGTTACTTTAAAGGAAGCTAACATATTTTGAAGAATTTGTCCAGCTTGCTCAAGGTAAGTTTGCTCTGTGACACAGCGTGTTATTACACCGCTGTAAAAAATATATATATATATATATATATATATATATATATATATATATATATATATATATATATATATATATGGATAGTGATGCAGTTTGACACTTGGACACTCATTACAATTTGAAGAGGGGGGGCACAATGAGAAGGCTGAGGATTAAAAAAATATTAACAATAAAATAGAATATAAAGAGCGACGCTGGCAAACCTCCTTGGGAAACGTGTAAAATGGCAACAGTTACTCGGAAATCCAAACAAAATATATTGAAATTTGACACGCGTGTGGGCAACACCACGCAAATTTATTAAACTACCCTCCCGTTAATATAATAATTTAAGATTCTGTAAGTAACGGCTGTGGTAATGTCAATGCTTGGAAAACTATTCACTCTTTCTCGCGTGAGTTGAAACGTGGTGGGGCCAGTATGCAAATAGCCCCCAAGCCCAACCACTTCCGGTTCTGAACTAGACGGCGGGTTTCGCAGTATTTGCGAAATCAAATATACACGCTATCATCTGGAAATGGGCACTTATAGCACTGCCAGACTTAAAGGGGCGATGCAACAATTTTTGTACTTTGCGCAAATACCGCTTAGAACGTATCCCTGACGTTGATGGCCTATGAAACACGCGTTCGTTTTTCACCCCACGCAATAGAAGTCCCAGAAACAAATTAAAGAAAAACGAGCAGCGTTCACCCCCTCAACTCGCAGCCAGAACAAGCGGCCACGTGACCTGGAATGGATTATATGCCGCCAATGTTGATCATAGCCACGCGCTGGGGTTGGCAAAGCACAGGACACGCGCTGAGTTCCAGACATTGTTATGGCTCGGCTATTGTCGTCGTTGAAGCGATTGGACACGGGCCACTACCCGAATGCTTCTCGAGCTAGTAATTATCACGAGCCCAAATCGAGCGCCCACGCAATGCTCGGGTCCAATCTATGAACCGCATTCAAATATCGTCACTTGGGTGTACTGCGATCCCCACGTTACGTCATCAAATTTTGCAAAAGAGAGATTGAATGAAAATTATCGCTTTTGTCCTTGAAATTACACCGCAACAAAGGAGTTTCTTGGCCAGTGGCGTTGCGTGCGAGTATCCTTGAGTCCCACCAGTGCCAGTAAGCTCGTGTAAAGTGAAAAACATTCCAACTGAATATCGTTGCACAGCTCCTTTAATTCACTGCCTCCCATAGCTGAGCTTGCTGCTGCTGAGCACATGTTGACGGCAAGCTTCCACAGCGCTTCTAACACGCGCATTGCACACCATCAAAGTTGTCTACTTTGGGTGACCATAAATGAGCTGTCACCTCAAAAAAAAAATGAGGAAATTACGTGAACCGGAAGTGTGCCGGGGCTACCCAATAGATGGCGCCACTGAGTTTGTTGCCAAACAAACAAGGGTGTATTGTGAAGCCACTTGTGTTTACACGCATTCAGTGGCGCCACAAAGGGAGGAAGGGGGGGGGGGCGTCGCGGCGGGCTACCACTTGGGGTGCCACTGACCCTAGTGACGCCGCTGAACACATCTCAGGAGTCAGAATTTATGTTGTTAACGCATGCAGCATGCTCATTGCAGATTAATCGAGGAAGAACTTAACAAAACTCACGCGCGACCCACGCCAACAAAAATGCCAGTTGGCGGCGCTTTGTGTTCGGGTGGACTAAAGTTCCTGTATAGGCCCCCTACGGGAGCCAGAGTTGCGCGTCTGTTTTCCACGTGCCGCCGCGCCGTTATTCGCCGAGGTCCGATCACGTGATGAGCCGGATCAAGCGCCGTGCAGGAAAGTAGACGTTGCAAGCGCCCCGCCGTACGTACCCCTGCTTTTGAGCGCGCCGCGCGCCTCGACCGCGCGGCGCCGCTATTCACCGAATTCAGTCACGTGAGGAGCTGGATCAACATGCCGTGTAGGAAAGACGGCGCTACGGGGATGAACGCGCAACTCTGGCTCCCGTAGGGAGCCTAGAGTTCCTGTAGCGCCGTCTTTCCGTGTAGGAAAGACGGCGCTACGGGAGATGAATGCGCAACTCTGGCTCCCGTAGGGGCTCGAGTTCCGTGTAGCGCCGTCTTTCCGTGTAGGAAAGACGGCGCTACGGGATGAATGCGCAACTCTGGCTCCCGTAGGGAGCCTAGAGTCCTGTAGCGCCGTCTTTCCGTGTAGGAAAGACAGCGCTGAGGGATGAATGCGCAACTCTGGCCCCGTAGGGGAGCCTAGAGTCCACTGGTAGCGCCGTCTTTCCGTGTAGGAAAGACGGCGCTGCAGGGCTGAATGCGCAACTCTGGCTCCGCAGGAGCCTCAGAGTTCCTGTAGCGCCGTCTTTCCGTGTAGGGAAGACGGCGCTACGGGGATGAATGCGCAACTCTGGCTCCCGTAGGGAGCCTGGAGTTCCTGTAGCGCCGTCTTTCCGTGTAGGAAAGACGGCGCTACGAGGATGAATGCGCAACTCTGGCTCCCGTAGGAGCCCAGAGTCCTGTAGCGCCGTCTTTCCGTGTAGGAAAGACGGCGCTACTGGGATGAATCGCGCAATCTGGCTCCCGTAGGGAGCCTAGAGTTCTTGTAGCGCCGTCTTTCCGTGTAGGAAAGACGGCGCTACGGATGAATGCCAACTCCGGCTCCCCATGGTGTTCAGAGCTGCGCGTTCATCTCCGTAGCTCCGTCTTTCCTGCATGGCATGTTGATCCAGCTCCTCACGTGCCTGAATTCGGCGAATAGCAGCGACGCGCGGTCGAGGCGCGCGGCGCGCTCAAAGCAGGGCAACGTTCGGCGGAGCGCGCGCAACGTCTACTTTCCTGCACGGCACTTGATCCGGCTCATCACGTGAATGCGCAATTCTTTCCCGTAGGGAGCCTATACAGGAACTCTAGGGTGGACCTTCATGTTTTAAAGCCCCTTCATGTTTTAAAAGTAGCGCAAGCTGCGCCGGTGCAGTGGACCAGAGTTCCTGTAGGAACTATAGGGTGGACTTAGGGAGGACAGGGTCGCGTGGTGAGCCGCTGGAGTGTTTTTGGCTGCCGGTGCCACCGTGCCACCGGCAAGGGCTTGCCGGCGATTGACCACCTGAAGAGACCTTTCCGAAAAATCCCAGGAGATCTTGCAACGAGGGGAATTGCGGGGCTGTTCGGCTCGCACGCTTCGTATATCCTGGTAGCGGCACCGCTCATTCTTTCGTATCGCTAGGAGCTCAGAACAAACGCAAAAATTAATCGAACGGAAATGAAGGTCATCACATACTCTCTTTTGCTTTCCTACCGCCTGCGTTCTGAAATCACGAACTGTTTAACCAACGTCAAGTTCGTCTTCGCCTCTTGGATAATTTCACGTGCCGTACATCTGAACGTTTCAATGCGTAAAGCAGACGCTGGGGGCACCACATATTTCCCGAAAGTAGAGTGCCTTCATACACGCGCGCGCTTTTGCTTGAGTGGTGACATCTCAGCCATTTTTCCGCCCAATCATTTTTTTATGCATTTTGAAGTACGCGCAATCCGGTGTCAATGAGCTCGAGCGCGTAGCATTGGCTAATGCAGAGACGCCATTTTAGCGCCCAAGTCACGCACCGAGTGCGCGAGAGCGTCACGCGCTGAACATTCATTGCAACAATGGATGTCTTCACCCTGAGACAGACAGACATGTAGGCACCCTACCCGAAAGGTCTATTCGCCAAAAGGCACAGCTGCGTGAGCCATAGCTCAGCAGAATGCTTTTGTTTGTACGAGGACTCGGGCATAGGAGGCATTTTTCAAACCCACGCACTCGTGCCCAAGCCTTTGTCTGCACTGCAGATGTTTGTGAGATGGAGTACATACTCGGTACATACAAGGCGGAACAGAAGCTCCGCCTTCAGCGCGAGCTTTCTGCCCTTGCTAACACAAGTGTGAACGCGCAGGCACGCGCAACCAAAGCACTGGAGGAAGCCAGTGAGCTCGCGCTGAAGGCGGGAAGGATATCAAACAGTTACGCCTTAACCAATATTAATTATATACCGGGTGATAATTTTTATTCAAAGCAGAATTTAAAAAAAAAGAGTGCAAACTGATAGCTGAATGCCACCCTCGCTCGGTGTTTGTCGAGTTCGGTGGACATAATAAGAGCAAATAACCGCCACAGTCTGTTGAGTAATTAGCTAAAATTCGATAATTATCTTTTTAATCAGTGGAAATAAACGTATGGTTTCAATGAGAAACTTTTTGAGCATCATCGAAAACCGCTTAATCCGTCGATTTTAGAGCGGCTCGAAGCACGTGGGAAACGCGGGGGTGCACCAATGTCACCACTGGTGCAGCAGGCGCAAAGCCAGCGGTGGGGAAACGCGTATGATTCGATATCATACGCGCTTCCCCACGGCTAGGTTTTGTGCTTGGTGCACGAGTGGTACCTTTGGTGCACCCCCGCGTTCCCACGTGCTTCGAGCCGCTCTAAAATCGACGGATTAAGCGGTTTTCGATGATGCTCAAAAAGTTTCTCATTGAAACCATACGTTTATTTCCACTAATTAAAAAGATAATTATCGAATTTTAGTTAATTACTCAACAGACTGGGGCGGCTATTCGCTCTTATTATGTCCGCCGAACTGGACAAGCAACCAGCGAAGACGGCATTCAGCTATCAGTTTGCACTCTCTTTTAAAAATTATGCTTCGAATAAAACATATCACCCAGTATATGATCGACGACGATTCAAAGTTCGCACAAGCCCTTTTCGAAAACAGGGGCCACCTGGTGGCAGTTCCATTAGCTTCCCCATTCTCCACCGAACTGCGCAGTGACGGGAGAAGAGCCTAAATCACCACGCACCGTCAACTTGGCGAAGCGAAGGCGACGCCAAATGGACCTCAATATAGCGATCGATTCTCCCCTCCAGTTCATAAAGACGTTTTCATGCGGAAACTGTGCGAGGCTGCCGTTAGAGCGTTGGGTTTGACTCCGGACATGATGGAATGGAAGGCCGCGGACTTGCCGCAGGCTCTTCTGTCCGAGACGTACCTCGTTAGAGCCACAAACCGCTTCGAGTGGGCGCCGCCATTTGGGTGCTTAGTGCAGAGCGAGCGCAACTAGCGAGCGTTACGATTCGAAAATGTGACTTCCTTAGGTATACCAAGCCGAGCCGATATCATCTTGCCCTGTCGCGTGCTGGTTGAACATTTCGGGAGAACGGAAAGGCGTTTCCTGCGATTTCAGGTCAAGCTCCAGACAACTGGCAACAACGATTTTAAAGGGGTCATGAAACGATTTTTCAACTTTATCATTCTTTCCTCCTCAACTCACAAATCGCGCATTGTACCAAACAGTTCTAGAAGACGGAAAGGACGGTCTCCCTCTTGCTCGGACCCTCGTTTGTGTACCCGGACACCGCCGTTGTCCCGCTGGAACATTAGCCCGTCGCTCAAAACTCGGACAAAAGTTGCTTTTCCCACCCCTTTCACCCCTACGCTGACAGTGCTGTGGAAGCTACGTGCTCCTTGGGCCAGCCACACTTTTGCCACGTGATCACGCCCAGAAAATGGGGTCAGGTGATGAAAGGGAGGTGGCTGATTGGTCCGGCAAGCGCATAGCTTCCACCGCACCGTCAGCTTAGGGGGAAGGGAATAAGTGAGGTCCGGTGTCGTGTGACGCGCTTTGAGGCACCGCGGATGTATTACAGTGAAAACGCAGAGAGCTTTCGAAGTGGAGATGGTACGAAATGGTCCGCTGTGTGTTCAATTCGTACCGAAAGTCGGGCTTTTGATCTTCTACCTTGTTTCATTTGGCCCACTAAACGATATGGTATTAGTAAAATCCCAATCAAAATTCATTTATCCCAGCCCAAAATTTGTTTCATGGCCCCTTTAAGCGCCGAGGCGACTGAAGTGTCGGCACTCTGGAGAGTAGCTTGCTTAGCGAGTCTACTCGTCATTTGCTACGTTTAAAGGGGTTATGACACGGAAATTAAACGGATAGATTATTCTTGAAATGGAATGCTCATATGCTACTTAGCATATACACCAAGTTACGCGATTTTTAGAGCTCTGGTAATTGCAATATTCAATTTACGAATTTTTCTCATTTTCATCTGGCGACCAGGCAACACTGCCCAAGTTAGTCACACCATGGCGTCCATAAACCACGTGACCATGAACGCTCTCTCATTTTAGGCGCCCCCATGATCGCCCAAGAGCTCTCCTCGCCGCGGTACGAACAAAACCGCCCACGCAACTCGGTAACCCGAAAGCTATTCTCGCTCTCGCCCCCAGCCCGTTGACCTTCAACCCTGCATGCGCCTGCGAGATATCCCCGAACGACGGTGACCACGACGAGTTCGTCCGTAACTCGTCGTCGCTGGAGCTGGTCGCCAGCGGGGCGCAGTCAAAATGAACAGCTTCCAACATCTCTTGATAGCAATCACTCATCGCTGCTGCGATCAATGTCGAAAACTTTGACAAGGCGAGCGATGCCGTATACGTAATCGTCACGGACCGCATGCTCGAAACGTGGAAGGTAAACGAGGAAGCTGAGGCTCGAGACGCCAAGAGAGCCAAGTCTGTGAGTGCGTGCAAGGGGACGCCGCGCTGGAGGCTGGCTACGTCACCAGCCCCCAGCTCCGCCCGGACCTGCCCCTCCGAGGGACCCGCATATAAATCGATTTATCCACGAAACTATCGTGCCGTTTTCAAAACAAATTAAGCAGGATTATAGGAACATACAATGGGTCCTAGCAGTATAGTTATCTCACGTTTTATTTGTGGCGTGTCATAACCCCTTTAAAGGAAACGATGAAACGATTTTTCTTATTTCGCTAACTACTACTGAGTCAGAATCACTCCCTAACGTTAATAACCAAATAAACTTGCCTCAGTTTTCTTTTTTTTTTTTTGAAAGGATGGCAGTCGGCAATTAACTTTGACAAATATGAGCATCGTTCATCATCTCAACTCGGAGCCAGAACAAGCGGCCACGTGGCCTGGTGCATATATCCTGTCGCCAACGTTAATCATGGCCATGCGCTGGAGTCGGCAAAGTAGAAAACGCGTTCTGAGCTCCTTGCATTGTTAGAGTTCGGCTATTCTCATCATCGCAGTGGTTGGACACGAGCCACTACCCGAGTGTCTACCGAGGCATTGATTGTTACGAGCCGAAGTCGAGTGCTCCCGCAGTTCTCGTATGCAATCCATGAGCCGCGCTCGACTGTCGTCAGGTGGGTGGTTTCGATCCCACAACCACGTTACGAAGCTTTTCGAAGGCAAGACTGGAAGAAATAGTCCCCGTTTACCCTCGCAATTCCATTTCAACCAAGAAGCTTTTGAATGAATGGCGGTCCGTGCGAGTTTATATACTTGGGCCAGACTGGGACCAGTACACCTCTGTAAAGTCAGGAGCATTCCAACCGATATCGTTTGATGATCCCTTTTACTCGGAGCAATAGCACACTTTGAAGCGAGCGCTCGAAGCGGGAGTCAACTATAAAATCTTCAGGGACGATCTGCAATACTGCAGTTAGATTAAAGAGTTCCCTCCGCATGGAAACGAACGGTTTGGCGATTCTCAAGCACACTTTCCCGCGCATAAACAGTGGTTCCTCCATTTACTCAGCCTCTCAGTCTCGCAGGTAGTTCACCCCGAGAAGATATATATCTACCAATGATTTACGAACTCCGCGACGTTACTTATGGGGAGTCATTGATGTCCATGACATGTCTGCCCTCTGAATTGACTTATCGGACTCAAAATGGGTCAGTGTCGAGTATATAGACGACGAACCGCACGCAGACGTTTATGCAGAGCGGCCGTCGTGGCGGCGGCCTCTCCGCGAGGGTTATTGCCGCAGATGCAACACTGCCCCGCGCACTGCATGGGCCCTTAGCCAAAGAGCAAACAATAAGCACCGCTTTTTTTTTTTTTTACGCTTTGATGGACGTTTGTTTAAAGATAATGAGTGCACTTAGAAAGAAAACAAAAGCAGCGAAGGCGAATTTGAGGCGCTGAGAAAGCGTTTACGCATCGTATACTATAAGCAAAGCTAGACTGTTGAAGGCTTGTTCAGGCATTTGCGTTGAGTGCGCTGCGTTGCTTTATGTTTCCTTATGCAGTACATGGCGCGCGGCCCTCTGTGCCGTAGAAAAGCGATACTCGTCGCAGTCGTAAGTAATGCGTGCAGGCCGTACTCAAAATGTACATGTCTGAATCACGCATTGATCAGCAGGCGAGCCTGCAAGGAGGATTTGGCTTGGACCTTCGAAGTCGATTTCAGCGTTACTTCTTTTTCTGCCGGAAACAGAATCTTCTCAGACAGCGTAAATGCTTGCTCGGTAGATTTTTAGTATAAATTTGTTACATTGTAAGCATAAAAATAGCTTTGTCTATCCTCTTGAAAAAGGGAACATTTTATATATTACTGGTGCAATAGACATATCAGAACTTGTATAAAGTATATCAGGTGCATATCAGGCGTTTATAAGTTCAGATATGATCCTATATACTCACTTTATCTGACACATTGAGGTTTTATTATTTTTATTTTTTTGCTAGGGTAGGTGTATTTGTTAGCGTTATATGACTTTGAACAGGGAGAAAGAACGGGTACCGGGCGTTTCATCCAACGCTGTAGTTTCATCGAACACCATCAAACCCCTTACACGTGATCATTGAATACGTTTAAAAAAATAACTAAATAAATCGATAGAGAAAAAAATCACGGTTGCTTTAATTGAAGATTGTATGGTTACTCGAAAATTCACTGAAACCGGACGTTTGAGTGCGGTCTTCGAAATTATTGGGGGCTGGCACTCATTGAATGACGCAACAGGCTGCACGCTTGGCGGGGATGCAGGCACGCTCACTAAATAGAGCGCTCGAGCGCGTGACGACAAGACCCGGGGAGATTCTTGCGCCACTACGAAGCTCACTCTACCGCATCCGCGAGCGTCCACGTTCTTTTCTTACTTTCTTAACCTAAAGCTGAGACTGCAGCCAATGGCACAAGCACGAGAGCTCGAGGGCGCTGCTTTGAAGCGTTCTTCCGCAGAACGAGCACTCGGGCTGAAAATGCGTGTCTCAAAGCCAGGAGAGCGGACTAGCTCGCGCTTGTAGCTTGTAGCTTGTACCCAGACTTGTACGTAATCCGTTACAAGTAACGAAATTACTTGTAATCCCTTACATTTATTGGTAATTTAGTAACGGAATAATTACGTATCTTCTAGAGTAATTTTAAAGTAATTCCCTTACATTTTTACGTAACGGATTCCTTGTAATCCGTTACATTTTTTCATGACCAACCCCCCCCTCCCCATTTAAAAAAAGGACGTTTTCATTTTCGTTAAGTTGAGCGCAGTGACACTGTCACACGAATTGACCAGCGCAAAGGGAGGCTTGGCACTCTTCAGTTCCGCAAAGCCTTTTTTTTTTTTTTGCAACACCAAGCGATCAAGTCTTTTAATCTTTTTTTTTACACTCACAACAATGTCAAAAAATCAAAATAAACATTTCTACGGAAAAAAAGAGGGGGGGGGGGGGTATTTATTTTTTATTTACGATCAAGGGCGAGGAGACGATGAGACGAAGTGAATGTGTGCCTCTTCGAGAAGCTCGAGGCGGTAAGTGCACAGACAAGAATTAACAATGTCCTTCTCGGTTATAGTGACTACGACCTTTTTCATAATGTCACAACACGAGACAACGCTCCGTCTGCCCTAAAATCCACTAAAAAGGATGTGATGATATGTGAAGGTGTTATTGCCACAAGCACCCTCGTTCGTTGCTGCACGCTTATATAATCTTCTTTTAGAAAACAGGATGTATTTTTTTCTGCTTCTTTTACCTTATTCGACCCTGTTTTAAAAAGCTAATTTCTTTTTGTAGTCCAAATTCTAGGGTTGGCCCACTTTATTTGTGAATTCCAGCCAGGTTATCTGCATCTCAGTCACCCTCTTTTTGAGTCACCCTTTTTGTGAGTCAGCTTTTTGCGAGCACTTCGAAAATGATAATAGTCTTCCTTTTTCTTCTTCCTGTTTTTACCCCAGCTCAAGCAGATAGTTTTACAAATAAAACATAATGGTGGCTGACGTACACTTGATATTCTGGGCTTGAGGAGAGAGTGAAACTCGTGAGTGGGGCCATAGTGTGGCTTACTTAGTACTCTGCCCTTCACTGCCCGTGGCATCAGCGGACGTCTATCTGGAGAACACCGAAGTAAACTGCAGTCAGTCCGTGCTCCGTGCGTTACTGAACGGTACCAAGAAAGGTACACACAGCGAACGTGCCTTTACATTTCCTTTTTTTTCTTCTCTTGATTACTTATTTTTATATATTGAAAACACTTATTCACACTAGGTCTCAACCGAAGCTCGAGCTGTTCAGAACCACGACAAAGAAGATTATCGAGCCAGTTCCTTATTTATTATTTAAATATCATCTTACTGTACCTCTACTAAAACTCTTGAATATCAGGCAACTGGGTGCAACGATGAACCTTTGCTCTATGTTCGAGCTAAATAGTACTTCCATTGCTTCGCTGAATAAGCTTAATGCAGAGCATTAAATATTCGTGAGGCACAATATGGCAATCCCACGCAGTGCCTCTGTTCAAAGGGTGTTCAGCGTAGCAGTCGACATCTTCAGTAAGAAATGCCCGACTATGTCTGACGAGACTTTCGAGAGCTAGCTGTTGCTCAAAATACTCAAGGTCGATAAATGGAACAGGTGGCAACTATAAAAACTTGAATAACGTTCTTCCTTTTGTTTCTTAATTGAGTAAAATATTGTTGAAGTAACGCCACGAAAGTAACGGATTACTTTTGCGGGTAACGGTCACTTACTTTTATAAGAGGGTAATTGTAATTGTAAAAAATTACAATTTAGCCTTGAGTAATTGTAAATGTAATTCCTTACTATTTTTCAGTAACGTGTACAAGTCTGCTTGTACCCATGGCACTGGATACCACAAAAATTGGCAGACCCTGGCAGCGCCTATTCGCAACTTTCACGACCTATAGGGGGCGGCGTACTGGTGCCTATCAAAATGGCTGTCATTCTGGATGATCGTCGTAGAACAGCAGTACGAGGCTGGGTCTGCGACGCGTAAGTAATTCTAGTTTTGCTATATACGAGCAGTATTAGAGCCTTACGTTATTTTTTCACGCCAGGAAGGTGTAGGCAAGCCCATTTATTATGAGGCCGATCATCCAGGAGCTAGGGAGCGCGATTCTCACACCGCGGTACCACCATCGCTGAAAGTTGCGAATTTAGGAACTTAAAGGTTAACTCCGGTACATTTTTTTTAAATTTTAGTGTTACGATTGTAAAGTTAGTGAAGAAAGCGTCCCTGAATTACGAGGTGTCATTTTTTCTCTCTCTATGCCTTGCGTAGTAGGTATTGTTGATATCTTATCTCAAAGTCTCGTTTCGGAGGTCCACGGCGTAACCGAAACTACAGGCTTTAGCATGATGGCAACCCTTGTGATCAGCTGCAGGGCTATTGTGTAACGCAAAGTTTGTAACGCCAAGTTTGTACCGCGGTACCGCAAAACGTACTTCTGGCCTAGTCGCAAGTGCAGTTCCGATCAGCCAGGTCAGATTCTGTACAGCCGCTGTACTGCTTTCCTTCATAGATATCGAACATCTGTTTCAAATATTAGTACACAATTCAGGCACGTAGCCAGGATTTTGTTTCGGGGGGGGGGGGGGCGCCCATGACAAAATGCTGCATGAGGAGGAGGGGGAGAGGAGGTCCCAGCAAAATTGAAGATTTCAAGGGTCAACCCCCCCCCCCCCCCCCCCCTGGCTACGTGCCTGGTACACATTCGTAAAGTTGCCGGCCGAAACGCGAGCACGATGAACGCAGGCTCAAGCGCAGCTTCAGAACGAGCCCCCACTTATCTTCTGAGAAGAACTGGAATCTTGGTGGTGTGCAATGCACGTTGCAGAAGCGCCGTGGAAGCTAATCGTAAGCTCGCGCTGAGCAGAACGGACTAAATATGGCCGCCAGTGAATGCCACCTTCGGCACCACGACGCGTTCGAGCGAGCAGGGAATCAATACGTAATCTTCGTGCGCGATCGCCGAGGAGCACTTACAAATATACGGCCGCTAAAACAGAACATAACACGCAGAAATCGTCTGCTGGGACGTTCTGAAAACGCAGCAGGAAAACACGGCGAAGTAAGTGACGATACGAACAAGTTACCCCTCGAGCTACGAACATGACATCGGTGCACAAGGTTGCTTGATAAACAGTCAACTCGCTGCAATGCCCGCTGAGATTCTGGTGGTAGCATTACGTTTCGCATTAGTGTTATATTTTGCCAATGTTCGTTCTTCTTTCTTTTTTTTTTTTTTTTTTTGCTTTTTATGTACTTTTTGTAGTGTGTATATTCTGTACATATATATGTGCAGTTTTGTTTTTTCAGGTGTGGTGGCGTGCTGGCAGGCGCTCTGCGTAAGGGTTTTCACCTATCTGCCCCCCGCACGCCATCGTATGTGGCCCTTCCAGTATGTGCAAATAGAATTATTATTATTATTATTATTATCTATAGAAACCAGGTGGTTTCTATAGATAAGGTTAATAGCTCAACGCAGTTTCTCAGAAACCGGCGTCCTCAGGGGTCGGTGCTATCCCCATTACTTTTTAATGTTTATGTAAATGACCTGGAAACTGTTATTTCTGGATGTAATATTTTTCAGTATGCCGACGACACCTTGCTTGTTTCACGACATATCAATTTCGAAAAGGCGGTTTCATCGCTCTACAATTAAATGTGCTTAAAGTTATGGATTGGTATGCGGCTAACCGTATAAGAGTTAACCCATTAAAAACTAAACTCGTCTGTTTCCGTAATCCCCTGAAACCTGGATTTTCTAATGCCCCTTTTCTTCTACACAGTTCTGGTTGTAAGCCTTGTTGTTGTAAGCCTGTTCCCTGGGTGGACTTATACAAGATATATGGGTCGATTTTTGAATACGATATGTCGTGGAACAAACATATGGCTCATGTGTGTTGTGTGCTAGGAAAGTTGCATGTATGTTGTACAATATGAGAGTGTTTGTTCCTTTTAAGGTTAGAAAAACGATTGTCCATGCTCTAGCGTACAGTGTACTGCGATATGGGGTGATGCTACTTGCCCATTGTACAATATCTTGGCACTCTAAGATTGACAGCATTTTGAAAGGAATTTTGCGAAGTGTAGCGTATAACTCAAGTTTTTCATCCAGTGAAGATTTTTTCAGAGATTTGCAGATGCCGAGGTTACGTAGTTTGTACACTGAAACTGTTGTGCTGCGCCACTTTTGGAGTGAAAGTTTTAAAACGCTTCACACGCCATCGCGCCTCCTCAGAACGTCTCCTCGGTATGAAGTACAAAGATGTGTCACTAGATATGGAAAACGAATGCGATTGTTTTACGTCTCAGATATTTTTAATACCCTTTTCCTGAAGACCTTTTCAGCGTTACTGACAAGGGAGAGTTGAAGAAGTGGCTCCGTAATTATGCTTGTGAAAGCTAATTATTGTGCTGTTGTCGTTTGACTTGAATTAGGAGGCTGGTTGGTTGAAGCTAATGATCGGGTGTTTGCTTCTATGTGCGTTCTTCGTTTGTTTTTGTCTTATGCATATTTTTTTTTAATTTGACTTGAGAGGCTAGTTAGCCGAAGACTTGTGTACGTGTTTGTTTATTTATGTGTTCTTTTTTTCGCTTATACGATTTTGCTGGGTTCAGTCCTACAAGCCATTGTCGGCTTAGACGGACCCGTCATTTGACATATAGTAGAGCGTTGTGTGAATAAAAAGATTATTATTATTATTATTATTATTATTGTTATTGTTATTGTTATTGTTATTGTTATTGTTATTATTATTATTATTATTATTATTATTATTATTATTATTATTATTATTATTATTGTTATCATCATCATCAGTCTTCGTACATCGATATCAGTCATTTCACGCATGCCTGTGCAGTCGGCGGGAAGTGAGCTTGCTTCGAAATGGGGGAACCATTTCTATCGCCCCTGCATAAGTGTAATCTAATCAGTGTGGGACCCTGGGTTATCTACCGCCAAACTCCTCAAACGCGCGACGGTGTACGACGCCCGTCCGCATCGAAATGGTCAAGGACTTCGCGCGCAGCTCGACGGAGAAACGAGATCCTGCCGGGTATCCATAGACCAGGGGCGGCCGAACCACGGCCCTTCGCGGGTACAAGCTCGGGGCGCAGTACACACAGCAAGATCAAAAGGCATTTACCCTGCTTTCAAAATGATGATGATGATGAAATAATACTTTTTTGAACCGATCTTAAAACAAAGCGCGTGACCTACTTTGTGTGCCTAAAGAGCATGCTCCATGGATGCTCGACCTGAGTTGGATCTGACCGGAGCTATGCTCAAGAAATATCTTGCCGAGCTCGAAAGACTCGAGAGAGAGAGATTTTGGTCTCGATTTAAAGATATGGAAGGCGGCCTGATCGGGCACTACGGGATTCTGACGGCGGGTGGCAGAAGCAAAGCGTCTACATGTGAAGCCTGCAGGCCAGACTCTTTTATCGAGATTCGAATCAGCGTGTACGGTTGTGAGACACTTCTAAACAACCAGGGAGTCAGAACAGCGTTCGACTCCGACGGAGTCGAACGCTGTTCTGGCGGAGTCGTACCTAACCGAGTTGCTTAGGACTGCGACGACGGCGTTTGAGCCGAACTTCGAGGTGCTTGCTTCAAAAATAAAGATTAAAAAAACATATTGAGCAATCGATTTATGAATTAAATTATCTGCCCACTGGGCTGTGCGACCCGTTCTGAGCATGCGCACTAGCTCTCTTCCCCGGAATACCAGAAGCCGCGCATGCGTGCACAGCCCAGTGACTCGGCGCATTCTTTGCCTGGGCGCTAAGTGCCGCAAAGGTGGATACGAACCGATTTGACCCCACCTGACGCAACGCGGCGCTGCTAAATTTACGCACTGTCACAACAACGCCGGGATTTGGACCGGGGCGGCCGATCGAGGTTCGAACGTCGGACAGAACGATTTCGGAGCTATTCGCGGATCCGGAGGAGGCGCGCTTGCCGTGGGGGGCACTAGGGCAGCCGAGCCACTTAACGCCCGCTCCAGGAACGAGGCCAACGGGGACACCCCTCTCGAGCGCGCGTCCCGGGCCTGGCGTGAAAGCGGTCCCCAATCAGTGGCCATTTGCACAAACACGAGCGGCACGAGGGAGCGAAAGAAAAGCCGCGTGGCTTGGCAGCAACGGTCGGGAGCGGCGGCAGCGTTGAGCGATGAGACTGTGGCTCTGACGTCAAGGGAAGAAAGCGACGGATGCTGGCGTCTGGCCTGACAGAGGAACGCCGTGAACGGCTCAGCTGCGTCATTCGGCTCTATTTCGACTGCGGGGCTGCCCCAGTTGGGCGCCACTCAAGCTCGGCGGCCCCATTCGCATCCTCCCGGACATCGGCAGATGCCGAGGTGATCGATGCCGACTTGCTCGCAACAAAAGAAATTTTAAGAGAAATTATTTGTTCTCGTTAAAGGTTATGAGCTGATATTAGGTTTGAACTACACGAACTGCGTACGTGCTTTCCCATGTAACGTCCTCGCGCCGTGTTGTCGGTCATTCCCGCTCGTTCTTGACACGTCACGCTTGCAATGACACAACTCTGAGTGCGTTTTTTTGGTCTAGACATATACTTCGGCATCGTCATTCGCTGAGCTGCCGCCGTAAGTTGCGGGGATTCGCTCTCCGAGTGTTGTGCGGGAAAGTAGACGCAGGGGCGTTTTTTAGAGTGTGCGCGTCCATCGCATTTTTCAGGTCTAATTGCATCTAACAGTCTTGTACACATTACTAAAAAAAAAGTGATCGATTACAATTACGAGTCCTCTAAGTTAAAACCTGTTCAATTAGAAGTAATTGGCCGTTACTTGCAAACCGCTCTCTAGGCTACATTCGCCGAAACTTTAGATCCTCACCTGAAAACCTAAAACGTATTTTGTACACCACTATCGTTCGGCCTAAATTAGAATATGCGTCCTCCATCTGGCATCCTCATCAGAAAAATTTAACAGACTCCATTGAATCCGTTCAGAACCGTGCTGCTCGCTTTATCTTTAATGACTATTCTCGTACCTCAAGTGTATCATCAATGAAGTCTCGTCTGAACCTTTCTCTACTTTCCTCCCGCCGTCGAATTTCCCGTCTTTCTCTTCTTCATAGTCGTTTACACACCTTTCTTGAAAATGTCTCTTCTAAACCCGCCCACCTACATATCATCAAGACTGAACCATTCATGCAAGATCGCCCGTCCCAAGTCATCAAGTCAAGCACAGCAGCATTCCCTCATCCCTGGAGCAGTTGTGGACTGGAATGACCTCCCGGACGCCATAGTTACCATACCCGACTCCAAGCAATTCCGACTAGCCCTTCAAAACCACTTGTACTGACCCACTCCTTCTATAACACCCCCATGGCATTGAGGGTATGTATAAATAAATAATAAATAAATAAAGTAACCGGTCCTTTTTCTATTACTTCGGACTTTCGAAACGGCAGATTTTTCTGCCTGCTTGAAAACGGATATTTCGTACGGCTCATTGTTGGATTAAAATCGTAAGCTAGAAGCTACTAATCTTCATAATCCAACAATTTTGGTAAATCCTCCTCCTTCCGGAGACATGGTTAGAGAATTTATTGGTAGAACCTTACAGAAAGAAAAGGGTGCCATTAGAAAGAGGAGGGAAAAATAGTAACGATTACAATTAACTTCCAAAATTAATCAAATTACTCTCGCGATTACTTTCTAATAGATGTATTCAAATGATTACAAAATTACTCCGAAACGCAGAATTGTACAGTACACATTACACAGATCACTTGTAATCGATTAATTTTTTTAGTATTTTTTTAACAATAATTTGAGAACATTTATTAAGACGTAAGCACAAGTATAAGCACAGCGAAGGCTACGGGTGCCATATCACTAACTTGAGATCTGCTGCTCTTGCTTCGTAGACGTGCAGTAAAAGCAGCAGCCGAAGCCACGAGTCGGGACTCCCAGTCCTCGCGCTTCAATCCTCAGTAAGAATGGAATTTAACGCCGCAGGTCCGCGGACCTCTGGATTTGTCCGTCTAGATGCCAAAGTCGCGTGGTACGCACATTTTCCTGGTCCGCGGATCTCGTTCCCGAGATTTGTACGCCGTGTGAATACAACTTACGTGCCGAACTAACCAAAAAATCTGGCACGCAGCGAAAGGCTGAGGATTAGTTTCGACCACCTGGGGATATTTTAATGCGGATCCGAAATCTCGGTTACCAGGCGGCTTCCGCGCGATAAACCACTGTCAGATTGCGGGCACCTCGGCCGGGTTTGGAATCCTCTGGCTTCCGTATAGGCCAGCGCCTTGCCTCCGAGCTAAAGCAAGGCGGCTCAGCAGTATATTGTGAATGGCGGCAGGTGGATAACATACCAAGCTATGTAGCTACAAGGTGCATTACCGCTGTGCTATTTAAATGAAACAAATACAGAGAAATGAATGGAATCAAAGAGCGAACTTTTTGATACGCCTCCTGCGTTGAAGCTCCGAACAAACTGTGGCGCCCTCATTTTGGGTAGTATACAAGCTCATTTGATTGGGCCTCGCACTACTTGTGGCGCCTTTTCTGGGATTTCTTTCTTTCTGTATATTGCTGAAGAACGAAAAAACACCTTTCGACTTCCGAAATCGGCTAGATTCAGCGTCGTAAAACGAACGAAAGTGCCAGATTGATGCATGCCACCACCGCTAGGGTACGCGTCTCTTATCTCTGGGAGGTGACGTCAGAATCTCTGGCGTCCCGACGCTTTCTTTTCTTTTTTTCTTCCTTTTACTTTGGAACGCGTGAAACGGTGTCTCTTGGCTCACGCTCATAGCGTCTTAGCTTTGACCCGTGCTTTGACGGCGTTCGAATTTTTGTTGTTTCATTATATTTTCCTCGTGATCGCGTTCCGCATCAGAGCAGGCACGCTTCTACAGTGTGACAGTTTGAGACGCTCAAGTTTGTACTACTCAGAACAAGTCCTAACAAGTCCGTTTTCACAGCGCCCTCTGGGCAACACAGGAGGCCTATTCCATCTGTCCTCCAGACAATTTGTTGACATTATCGCGCACTACGACGCACCGGGTGCCCGACGGGGGGAAGGGGGAGCTTTCAGCCAACTCTGCCGACAACATACGTTTCCTGTGATCTACCGCGACTGTACTCTACCGGAGCCCGCGCATTTCGTTGTGACGTCAGGACACTATAGAACGTCAAAACACTATAGTTTAAAAAAAAAATTTTCCTCTTCTGGTAAGTACGCCGTCCTTGGCCTTGAGCAGGGGTCCATATCACATGAGCGAGTGACGTTTCACCGAACAGCGCCATTTCAGCGAATCGACGCTTTAGCAAATAACAGAAGCGCGTGCTACCCCCCCCCTCCCCCGGGCCCGTTGGCCCACCCGTAAACGTTCGCGGCGACCAACTATTCACTAAAGTGTGTAGGCGTTCGCTAAAACTTCGATCGACCAATCGAGTGCCACCCAACGCAGAACGAGCAGATGGCTTTGTCGATGGCAGGACGAAGCATAATCGGGGACGTATTTGAAACGCCGAAACCCAACCTTACTCTGTGTTCTCCCTCTTCGGAGCCGCCCCAGCAGCATCTGCAGGGCGGCGGAGAAAAGCTCAATGGAGAAATGCTCACCTGAAATAAGTTCACCGGAGGAAAACTCACCGCAAAAACCGTTATATGCGGAAAAAGCTCACCGGCCTTTTGACGGATGTGAAGAAAAGCTCATCTAGGAATAGTGAGCCGATCGACTTCACTCAACCGAAATTCATTAGTTCAAATGAATAGGTATGTTTAATTGCCATACATGCATGAGTCTATTCTGCACTTTACCAGCAGAAAAAAAAATCGTATTTATACGGGTTAAAATAAAGTATTCGAATAGAACGGTAAATAGAGGATCGTTATATGTTAAATTGCTTTGTATGTCACGTTAACCGACACTACATAAATAAATGAAATTCCCAAATATTCCTACTTCACATTTCATTTAAGAAGTATAAATGCTTTCGATTCTAAGCTGCTTCGATCGGCAAATAAAGAAAGTTTATATTTCATAAATCCAGGCTACGTCGAAATTAAGTATGGCAAGAGGAACGAGGGCTGAAGCAGAGCTCACTTCTTTGAAATGTCATTGTGAAACGTACGTGCATGTAGATTGTTTTTTTTTGTTTTTTTGCTGCTATAGATTATTTTTTTAAACGGGCTTCTGGTCGGTGCAATTTTCAGAGCTCGTGCTATATATGGCGCGTGTTTCGCTCGCTTTCCGAAGCGATTGCGCGTCCTGGACTGTGATCTTCCATGCTGGGCTGAGATTTTGTAAACATTGGAACGGTCTATAATATGGAACTAACTTCTTCACTTCAACAAATGAACATTGAATTGATAACGACCACCTTGTGTAAAAATTTAATTTAATGTTAACTTTTTTGTGTGCCCGTCAAATGACTGTGGTGAGCTTTTCTCCGGACCCGCACAAAAGTGTGTGAGCTTTTCTCCTGCTATTTTTTTCTGCGCTGAGCTCATCTCCGGTGAGATTGTCTTCGGTGAGCTTTTCTCCGGGATTCGCCTCTTGCCTCGGCTATTTTGGCTACCGACAAGCCGACCGACCGCTCCTGCGTCTGCTCGTCTTAACTAGGAATAGAGAGCGGCAAGTGTAAAAATCGCTTACCACAGCTGATGATCCTTTATGTTCCCGACTACCCTGGAGTCGAACGCGACGTAAAAGAACTCGAGCGAGGCGGAAAACGTGGCGGCAGGATAACAAAAAGTCGTTACGGGTTCCTCACACAAAAATAACAGGAATCCGTTACAAAATGATTGATAAACTCCAGCTTCGACAACGAAAGATGAGCGCGTTTCTTGTGCCTGTCCCCTGCATACCTTGTTACTCGCAACTGCGTTACGCGCACATTGTAACGGGGCGCTGTATTATGCGCTACGCGCAACTGCGAAACTTGACTCGCGACGCGCGCTAAGCGAATCTTGAAATGCGTTGTTGCGCACGGAGTCTGACCGCGGGGCCGGCGCAAGTGGAGGGGGGCTGCGCGGCGGAAGCAGGCGTCGAGGCCGGAGAGCCGACAAGAAGCCCCTCGGCTCGTTCCGGCGGAGGCACACCTCGCTCTATAAATTATGTCCCCTTCCCCCCTGGCCCCGAGGGGGTCTTCCGGCACACGGCTGCAGTGCTTCGCTCGATGTGCCGCTTTGCAAACTGATCGAGGTGTCCCGGCCGTTCGTAAAAGGGACCGCCCTTCGTCTCCTCCTGCGGTCAAGCCGCCCGTCGTTTTCCTCCAGACTTCTTTGTGGGCGTTCATCAGCGGGTCGACGAGCCCCCTGCCCGTACACGGCCATCTCGGATGACGAGAGTGCACTGTAGCTATACTCGGAACGCGCGCACGACGCTTCGCGCACTACAACGGCGTGCAGTGTTGTCTTTGTCGACGAGGCGCGCGTGTGTGCGCTCTGGAGCCCCAGCCTGTGCTCGCCTCCGGCCAGCCCAGATAGCTCGAGGGTCTTTCCTCGGGCCACTCGGCGGGTTACTCGTGTGCAACGCCGCGCCGCGTCCATTAGACGCGCGGCGGTCTAATCTGGATCAGACGACGGCGAACTCCGCGCACGGGTTCACCCGCCATCATAGAACGTTGAACGGACTTTACGTCTTTCCAACCTGGCGCGGAGGTTAGGCGTCAACGCCCGGCGAACGAAGAATCGCGGAGCCGGACCGGCATTAACTAAAGGCGTCGACGCCGTGGTCTTCTTCACGGTGAACCCGAATTAAAGGCTACGTAACCAACCACCAGTCTTCAGGGTGTCTATATATATAGCCTATCCAGCAGAGTCCCTCACGAAAAGGAGCTTCGGAGCATCCAGCCCGCGATAAGACTTGGCCAGAAAGGAACAAAGCAAACTGGCAGATTAGGGCCGATGGTGTTTATAAGTTCTTTCCGGAGGTCAGCGGGGCGTTTATGCGGAGAAGATACGCGAGCAGGCAAATATACCTGCCGGGGACTTGAGCGAACGCTGTCACGTGCTCAGCACTCGAACGCGCAATCTAGGACATCCTTAGCCGGTATCTGACGCGTTCCGAGTACGCCCGACTCCGTTACGACTGCTTACTATATACTGCGTACGACGGCGAGCTGCTACTACGGATTGCTATGGCAACCGACGGCAGCAAAGTGCGCTTCGCAGTGAAACGCAACGCCGTCGACGCAAATGTCGGAATCATGCTTAAGCCGCAGTGTTCATACATGATACAAAAGACACTGTGTTCGCTGTAGGCATGATGACAAGAGTTATCTGCGGACCATATGTTCTGTTTGCTTCATGCGCATATGCCCGAACATGCCTAAAACTGTCTTCGTGTAGCCAATGTGACCGTCATGCAAAGAAGTTCTCAGACAGCGTCTGCGGATTGCCTTTTGTACGACGTAGTAGCGACTTTAGACGTTCATGAACGTGATCGGGTATGCGTGCGCCACGCGGATGAAATGGCCCGCACAGGGGCTCCGGAACCGGGGGGGCAGGGGGGCCAGACCCCCCCCCCGCCCCCAAGATTTTCCAGGATGGGGCTGAGCCCCCCCCCCCCCCGCTCCCTCCGACTTCGAAGAAACGCAAAGCTGTTTACTCATTTATTGTAATTCCTCCAGTCTGCGAGGCGGCGGTAGAGGCCGGATCAACGCCAAACAACCTTCCGCCGCTTCGCCCAACAGCGTAAACTGTCACAGTGATTTTTTTTCTTAAATAAATGAAAAGGTTTGCTGAAAACTATGCTAGAGATCAGGAGACACTGAACGATCTGCTACAAGGAGAATATTCGATTGCAGACAACAGCAGGGCCATTTTGAAGAATTATGAGAGGCTTTTGAATTTGAAAAGGTTTGAAACGCTGCCAGGAATAATCATTTCTATAGCTTTGTTCGGTCCATGCGAAGAACTTGCAAGGGGACTGCAACGTTCAACGCTTCGCGCCGCAGGTATCAAAGAGGCTGCAGAGACTCTACGAGGCAATGTCCCGTTTGCGATTTGAAGTCGCGTTTGAAAAGTTGTGCATGGGACTGCACGAGTTTAACTGCAATGTGGCTAGGTTTGAAGGACCCTTGCAGCGCAAGGCCGCCAAAACCGCCAAAAGGGTTATAAATGAGCAACAAACCTTCTCCGCCAGTTCTACTTGATTGCAAGGTAGCGTTACGGTTGGAGTACTTTGCGGCTGTGGAACGCATTTTGAGCGAAACTCAACGGCGGTTTAAACAGCCTGGTACGAAGCAGCTATAGTAAAACTAGAGAGCATCTTGATTAACGCCGCCGAGGGAAGACAGTTCACAACAGATGACCTGAAAGAGGCCCTAGGAGTGCATACATGCGATTTTGATCTGGCCCGACTCTCTGCGCAGTTTTTACTTTTGCCGGCTCTTTTATGCAACCTTGATTCCCTCACAATGGACGCCATATTGAGGATACTACAGGCAAAATCCGACGAAATTGGTGACCTCCTGGACCAAGTCGTAAAATATACAAAACTTCTAAATTTTGTGCCTGAATCTGTCGCTTCGGGGGAAGCACTCGTATAGAGCCTTACGCCGAATTAAAACGTATCTACGCAGCCGCATGAGTCAGGGGAGGTTAACACACCTCCTTATTTTTCACATTCAAAAAGGAAGAACCGTCGAGCTCAACCTGGACGACATCATCGAGGAATTTGTCTCCAGGACTGCTGAGCGAACGGTGACCTTTGGTCTTCCTTGAGACGATCAACACACATGGCCTTGGGGCCTATATATGGATCTATTTCCTTCATCACGCTTTTGTGCACATTTTCAAAACATGTATTGAGATGTCATTGTATATACGTAATTCTCTTGGCTTACCCGTTCATTTCATAGCGTGGATGACTTTTGGATGAACATTTGAAGAATAATAAACGTGACGCTCCGCAAACTCAATTTTGCAATGCTGTGTATCCTTGTAGGGATTTTGAAATTGTCTGAATCACTATGCATAAGCGTTTTCGCTGATACTAGAGAGTTTTAGTGGATCGTGAGTAAAAGCTCTGAGGGTCAGTAGGTGCATGCGCAAAACGCAATATTCCGTTCTACGCATGTGCATTTACGACCCGCAATTACGCAATGCTCTTGCATACGAGCCACTGAAACTCCCTACTGTTGCTATAAAGCAGGAAGGAAAGGTGATTGCACATGCTAAGTAAGGAACTTTATGGAAATAATATTTTATTTTTAATAAACAATAAGTAAAAATAAAATAACAGAAATTCAGCTCCAGCCCTTGTCTCATATAATAAAATATATAAAAACAAAATGCCTGACTTCAGCCCCCCCCCCCCCTCAAAATCTACTTCCGGAGTCCCTGGGCCCGCACAATTAACTTGACCCAATGAGTGCCCCAACACGTTCGAACATGACCCGCAGTAAATATTGAAGGTGGCGGTCATTTCTTCCTCAGGCGGCGCGCACCCCCGATGACTTGGATGATGTTGGTGCAGTCAAGTCGGTTGAAGACGGGGTGTAAACAACTTTATGCACAGGGAACGAACGGAAAAATATACAGCAGGTTTTACGAGTCAAGAAGGCAACATTCTGGACGCTCCGCGGACTCTCTCCGCGGCTATATTCGAGGCGAGGCCTGCCCACCTATAGCTCCAGACAAAAGCGCTGCCGCTGGGGCAACGCAGTTCTTAAAACGCCCGGCATTCATACAGCTCGCTCTTTTAGAAAACAAAACGCATAAAAAACAACGCATGATGCTAACATCATTTTACTCTAGCGCTATTTCTTAAATCTACCTCGTCTTTGCTCTTCTCATTCGTTGATTCTGAAGTCTGGAGTTCTGCTTCGTTGGCACACGAGTGTGCAATAGCAGGCAACAGTACCGTGTGCAAACATAAACAAGACACCCCCGCCATGGCGCTAGTATACGGCGGGCACGCTCGCAAAGGGAACCCGATACACCTGAATCCAGCCGGTGCTGGCATTAACGAAAACAAACGAAGAGCGGTCGGGCCGAACCTTACGGCTGCGTTTTCGTTCCCGCGGATTAACCTCAACGAAGAAGGACGACACGTCTTGTGGTCCGCCAATTTCGTAACCCTCACTTATTTGGGCGTTTGAGTGATATAAACAAAAAAGGGTCAATTAACTTTTAATTGGTACAAAGCGAATGCCCTCTTCGAGCAAGTTGGTTTCGGCCGCTCCGAAAGATGCATTCGGTATCTATGCATGGGACAGACCAACAAAACGCAGAGATTACTTCGAATACCCCCACCGTAGGCTATCACCTATACGTCAGAGAAACGCATCAAGCGCGGTTGCCGAACATTTTCAAATGGACGCGGCAGGCGCGAGATACGTGGCGACATCAAATTTGTGTGCTTGTCCGCACAGCAAGGTTGACTGCGAGAGAGCAAGAAACGCCAATGGCATTTTTGTTTTCTGCTCAAGTTCAGCGCGGTGATCTCAGCACCAGGTTCAGTAACGAGTTCCAAATCCTATTTAAGAAGGACCAAAATTAAAAAGACAACGACAAGTCAAAGGAACGTATACGTGTGTTCCTTCGTTCATTCGTTCGTTTGTTTTTATGTCCGTTGCTCACGCTTCGAGGCTCCCAAAAATCGCCAATACGCTTTTATTCGAAAGCATATATCGCGACGCACATGTGCGGCTAATTCCCTCGGGTGACTCGACCGTAAGAAAAGGTGTCGCGATTTCCGTCTGCTGGTCATACGTTTTACAGCGACAACTGTTCTGGGCTCTTCCCGCCACTGGAAATGACGTCCGTTGTTGATGTTGTAGTTGCAGGTGTTGTCTAGAGTAGTAGCTTTTGGATGTTGCTGCCGTTGTAGTTGACGATGTAGGGCGTCCGTCATCGATTTTGCGAAATCTTTGAAAAAGGATTGCACGTCGTCCGCGGGAATCGAACCTGTATGGGTCCGCTCGCTGCGTGCGAATCAGAGGTGTTATTGCTGAGCTACCGCACAGCGTTAAGGGGGATTCAACCGCTCGTCACTCAATGGGCAAATTTCGCTACACAAACCTGAGTTTCAGGAATTCACGCTAGTATTCATTCTTTTGGAGGTTACTTATGATAACGTAATGAAGGTTGTACGGCCCTTGGATTTTTCCTTGGGAGCACTGGAAATTTTTAATAAAATCCAGAAATATGACCGTTTTGACTGTTTTCAGCGCGTTTTGAGGCATTTTTGAAAATGCAATTATTTAGACGACAAAGGTGACAAAACGCTTGGCCGTACGTACTAGGGGTGCCTCTAATCTTAATTTTAAGACCATGACGAGAAAGCAAAATATTGTTGTATTTGCGTATTTGTGTAAATAAAATCACCCTGTTAATTTTATTTCCAACTTGCTAAGCAAGATGGCGACACTAGTACTAAATGCCTAAAACCGGAGATGTTCTTGCTGTTGCTGTTGTTGTTTTTCTCTCGAGCTCGAATTCTACCGCGATGTCTCGTTGCTCGTGGATCGCTAGCACGTGTTACGAGAGCTGGCGCTGTAAAGCTCACTGATCGTGGATTCAATCCACCGCCTCTGCCCGTTTCAATCTGGATGAGCATCGTACCGGCGTGCTGTCCTGTATGACTATTGCGTGATGCACGTTAAAGACGTCAGACAAGCAGCGGTATACTGCACCGTCTTTCATTTCCAACGAAGACACCAGATTCCCTCAGAGCTTACTAACTTCCCGCTGTATAAATATAGACAAAACAGAATTACAATTGATGGCTCCGTTGGTCGGCACTTTTTGAACGTTGCAAAAAAAGTGTTGAGGCTGGTTCAGACAGTTGCGTTTGACTGCGTTTGACTGCGTTGCGGCAGCGAGAAACTAGAACATTCTTGCTGCTTATATCGCGTGCCAAGATGATTCCTTGAGTTGGATTCCACGCTTCATACGAAGCACGGATGCGCCGGTGACTCGCTTTCGATTCTCGACGCAACGCAGTCAAACGCACTCAAACGCAAGTGTCTGAACCGGCCTTTACTAGTCATCAGCAGACTCCTTGCGAAAGGCCTGATAAGGCTCTGAAGGCGATACTTTTGTTCATTCTATTTTTTGTGAGTGCTATGTTAGCGCGCGCTGTCAAACGCTTGCACACGCTACAAGCGTGGCTCGTAAGCACCCTAAGATCGTGCATGGTTGAACAGAGATATCCTAACACGTAGGGTGCCTCAATGTCCTGCTTAGGGTGATGCCACCCTTTGTAGTACCCTATGCCGACAGCACGCGCTCACGGGTAAAATACAAATAAATCGACGAAAACCAAATGTCGCCATGATAGCACAGTCAGCGCCACAAATGCGTTCCGGAACACGCTCTTTCACGCGCTTCTGTAAAAAAAAAGAATAAATAAAAGTGTGGGACAAAATGGCCAGATGTCTCCACCCTAAGCAAAGCGCACGTGAAGGCACTCTACTATACTCCGTTTCACCTTATGTTGTACCGCAGCGAAGGCTAGAAGCGCGAGCTCATAGCGTTGGCAGCTGCCCTTGGTGCACGAGAGCTTGGGCCGCCGAGGTATGCCATAGAGCAAGGAGCTCGCGCTTGTAGCCTTTCCTGCGGTACAACACAAGGTGAAACAGAGTATAATAAGTATATATATAAAAATAGTTGAATGAGTTGCAAAGAAGGCTAAAATACTTATTCCGAACAACATTTATTTTATAAAACATTATTTTAGATATTTTCATTCTCTGTAGACCTTGTTTGGTGGCAAGTGGATATGAAAAAAAAAAAGAAGCATGATTTCTATTTTTTTTAACAATTACAATTTATTTTCTTAACCAACAAACAGGTGCTTACTCTAAGATGCAAATTGAATTTCGACGTTAGCGTTTTGATGCCCGAAACAATTTTTTTTTTATAAATTTAACACTTCCCCGTTTTGCGGATTACGAAGGAAACCAAACGGGCCAATAATAGGTAGAAACTACGTTTCTACCAAAGGGTGAGGCTTATGTTTCTTTTTTTTTTCTATTCACCTTTCTCATTTTTAGGCAAAATCAAAGGAACCTCTAAATATCTTTAGTATCTTCATAAATAACCTCGGTAGTTCACTATGCTATTGCCCGTTATGAACACCTCTTTTAACAGTGGTCTTACGCTATGCCACGGTGGAATGAACCAGTGCTATCTTACAAGTCTGGAAACAAATTGGGGTGTGTGTATGTTTATAAAGCCTAGAACATAGTCTACCTCAACGGGCGATTTGTCTCCCAGCTGAAGGTGAACAATTTAGCCAGTGCAGTACAACCGGTAGCCTGGGGTCTTTAACGTGCATCACGCAATAGTGATACACGACCGCACGGCGGTACGATGCTTATCCAGATGGAAACGGGCAGGGGTGGCGATTGAACCCAGGATGCCTGGGTTATACAGCGCGAGCTTTCGCTCTACGTGTTCCGAGCTGGTGCGCTCTATACTTCGTTCCAGCTTGGGTCCAGACGCAGCCGATGCTACAAGCGCGAGCTCCGGGGCTTCCAGCGTCGCTGCCAAGCACGCGCGCTCGTGCAGTACAGGCACTGTTCAGGGCCACACGCTCGTGCTTGTAGCATCGGCTGCGTCTGGACCCAAGCTGAGACGAAGTATAGCCCACTTGGTCCCCGATCCTTTTTCTTCTTCTTCTTCAATGCACTTGGCCACCGATCCCTCTTTATCTGTCTGGACCACGGTGGTCTGGACTAAAGCCCTTCGATGTGTTTGCGTTTGTCTTCCAAGTGGCGTCAAATGCCCCAGTGCACGAGGCCCGTGTCTCGAGCGGTTTTTGGAAGCAGTTGTCGGCGCAGTACTGAAATGAGCGGCCCTTGGAAGCGAAAGGCAGCGTAGCACCCGCTCCACGCACGTGTCTTGCGCTTTTCCACAACAATGGTTGGCTGCACTTGTAAGCGTGAATTTTATCAAATAAATTTAGTCTGCACTTGCCGAGGTGTGCCGAGGTGTGTCCAGAAGGTGTGGACGAGGTCCACACCTCTGGACGTGCAGAAGTGTGGATCTCGCCTCTAAATGAGCTATGCTTAGGTCGGCACTCTGTTCCCCAATATTGCTGTGGGCGCCGCCATATTGGTGCTTGTACAGAGCAGACGCAACTGCGGATCGTCATGATTCAAAAGTGCGACTTCCTCAGCATTTGATTCGGTGTTAGGAAGCTCGTGTAATATTGCTTTGCTCTGTCGCGAAGCGTTTAAACATTTGTGGAGGACGTAAAAGCGTTTCATGTAATTTCAGATTAATTTTCAGATAACTGGCAGCCGTGATTTTAAGCCACCATATGGACAAGTGTCGTTACCCTGAAGCGTAACTTATTTAGTGGCACTAGGGAAGATCATGGCGGAACAGCGCAGCACTGAGCTAGATTTCAGACGCCATGTTCTTCTAGACATAGTGCCACTAAATAAGCTACGCTTCGAGTAACGACACGTTCATATTGTGGCTTAAAATCATGGTTGCCAGTTATCTGAAGATTTATCTGAAATCACAGGAAACGCTTTCCCGTTTTCCACAAATGTTCAAACAGTTCGCGACAGAGCAAAGCAATATTATATGAGCTTCTTAACACCGAATCCAATGCTGAGGAAGTCGCACTTTTGAATCATAACGATCGGCAGATTTCGTCTACTCTGCACAAGCACCAAAATGTCGGCGCCCACAACAATGTTGGGGAACAGAGTGCCGATACTCTAAGCGCAGCTCATTTAGAGGCTCTAGTTCTTCCCAGAAGTGGCGCGCGGCACGTGTCTCAAGCATTTCCACAAAAATGATTGGCGCCACTTTCCCAGGACAGATGGGCTTTACTCCACACAACCTGGGAGCGGGTTTGGAAACCACTATTCAGACAAAGAGCAGGCCGATATAGGACATAGGAGGTGCAAAACTGCCGCTTTATTTCTTTTTTGTTTTCTAGCTTTAAATTAAAGGGATTGTCCGGTCGAAACCGGAAGTACTTAAGTTTTTGTGCTCGCTACGTCGAGGGAGCCTTCATGTAGACAAACGACATTTTTATTTTGATATATGATCTCCCGTTATTAATTAAACCTTTCATGAGCGTGTGTACGAAACTGCACCCCGAATTTCGCCAGTGTCAATGGCTGACATCCGTAGCTGCTGCGTGACGTCACAAAACGCAAAGGTTTGTCGGATGGACGGGATAACAAGCGTTGGTCGATAGATGTTTTGTATTTTGTTTTGAATTATATAGTCTCCTAGGCCAGTGGTTCTCAAATGGGGGTCAGCGGACCCTTTGGGGTCCGCGAAGGCATTCTACGGGTCCGCGAAGCCCTGCCTCATCAGTCAAGCCCGGCAATAAAAGTAGCATTTTTTCTTCAGGTCGAAAAGAAATGTTTCAGTTTTCGGGCGAGTCTTTTCGTGTGAACGTCAATAAGAGAGGTCTACCTCACACTAGCCCTTATCCATTCATTAAATTATTGCGGCATATGGGTACACATTTCGGCGGATCCACTGGATCGGTGATGAGAGGCTGCGGGTCTTTCCC
Organism: Ixodes ricinus; assembly: GCA_037355805.1. Classification (NCBI taxonomy): domain Eukaryota; kingdom Metazoa; phylum Arthropoda; class Arachnida; order Ixodida; family Ixodidae; genus Ixodes; species Ixodes ricinus. The sequence continues at coordinate 198,115 of JAZHYW010012420.1, forward strand.
TCAGGGGCGATGACCGCGGGTCGAAGGCAACCGGCGAATCGTTCAAATGCATGTCGTCACTTGACTTGGATGAGCTTGGTGAATCGTAGCCACGCTGTATTTTCACAAGCGGGTCAAACAGTATTTGACTGCACGCGTGCTGGGCCGGCTTGCTAGAACAGCGTCTCGGCTGAGACTGGGTGAAAGAAAACACTGCAAAGGCTGGGGCGCGCGAGCGTCTTGAGACGCAGCTTGAGTCCCGCTCAGCTCGTGCGCTGGCTTTGGCAGTGCTTTCTTTCACCCAGTCTCAGCTGAGACGCTGGTTCTAGCAAGCCGGCCCTGGTATCGTTTCCAGGTGGTCTAGCTGTTGGTTTCGGTTTCGCTGCATAAACAAATTGATTGATCCGATTTGGGCGAGGAGTGGATGGACGTAGTTTAATATCGCTCGCACAGCATCACACCTCAGCTTACGAGCCTTCTGTCCGCTTAGAGCTCAGCTCGTAGCTCTTTTCTGTATAGACGATTGCTGCATAAGCGGGATCTCGATCTTGACGGGAAACCAGTCCCTGCGCACGGCGACGATCCATTTTGCTTGTCACTGCACGTCTCGCGGAAAAGTGTGGAACGTCATGTCTTGGCTGGCATGTGCTGCCCGGTGGTTGTGACACCCAACCGCACAACAAAAATCTCACCCAACCACGAAACAAGTCGAGCACAACAACAAAAACGAAGCACGCTGAGGCGCTCACTCGCATGTAAACAACGAGACAGAAATGCTCGCTTTGTGTTTTGTGACGTCAGAGCTCCCATGTTGCCACCGAAAACAGCGTTTACGCTAGAGTGCGATTGGAGGAGTATAAATTCAATTACTCATGCAGAGGGGCATATAAAATTCAGATATTGCACGTACGGTGCATCTCGAGGCATTAACAATGATATTCAACTGTTCTCTCGAATACAAAATTTGACCGGACAATCCCTTTAAGCTCTAAAAATAACATCTGCTTTTTTTTTTTTTTTTTTGCGAAACAACGTTTGCGTGGTAAATGTGGTGGTCCAAACGGCCGCAACGCCGCACCTTGTGCTTTCGATAATTTCGAACGTGGATGGAACTTCGAATCCATTCGGAAATCAGAGCTTATTCTACGTTTTGTAAGCCACTGTAATCTACGTATGTACTGGCTCGTATCTCGCGCCGCCTGTTGGCCGCTTCCGGCAGCGGCGGACGCAGAGCAAAGAAGATCTAGCTCGAGATTGGCGGCGAACAGCCCGTGGCCCGAGCCCACCTCGAGCGCCCGACCTGCACGCGCAGCTGCGAGCATGCAACTCGTTTGTTCCGGAAAAATTCTGCGCCATCTATGAGGAAAAGGGTACAAATAAATAGCGGTTGAATCCCCCTTAAAACCCCCGCTTTACCCTTATGGACTTTGTAGTACCCTGCGGCCACTCCCCGCGCCCTCTGTAAGAAAAAAAATATAGCAATCAACCACATGCCGTCGTAACACTGTCAGTGCCATAGAGCTCGTGCCGGCAGACACGCTTTGCGCGCTCCGGAACAAAAAAGAAACAAAAGTGTTCCGAACAAAGACGAACAAAACAAAAGCGATCGGGACAAAACAGGTGTCTATTTCGTTCAGAACGCTCTTGTTCACGCACTCCACGGTGCGTGAACGGGACGCTGATTCGCAACGACTTCGCCGAGACTCGTCGCATGCAGCTATATCGCCGCGACTCTATACTGTGGAATACCACGGGACTGCTCGATTTTTCATATGCATGTCATGTGGGGCTGGGCGATCGATCGACTAACTTTCCGATTAATCGCTTAACGCTTTAATCGCGGTCATTTTTTTACCCGGTTAATCGGTTCGATTGTGATGAACCAAAACAGAACAAGAAAAAAAACACTATACACTTTTCTTATTTGGCAAACTTGGACTGAAATAAAAAAATAAAAAAAGACCGCAGGTTTTGACCGAGTCTTGAAGTAGTCAAGTGATTTTGGTCATGGATTTTATGCATCGGCGAAAGTCACCGAGTTGGTTACCAGCGATGTCCTCGTTCGTCCCAAAGTCGACGGACGAGCCGCGCGTCGCGTCGTTCAGTGGCGGCGGTCGGACAGAAAAGCCTGGCGCCTTAGCTGGAATATTGACTGGATATTCACGGGGCCAATTTTTGAGCATTGCGCCGACTGAGTTTCCCTTCAAACTAGCCAGAACACAAAGAGGGAGAACGACACGTCTACATGCATGGTTAGCCGCGTGCCGGCAGCCAAAGGGCCCGGCATGGCCTTTCCTCGGCTCACGCCAAACGCCGTCCATGCCCTCGAAGAAATCGCTGAGCACACTCCGAAAACTGCAGAGCCCACAATAGTCGAAACCTCGTGCAGCAACGGCGGAGGATTAGTCTGAAAAAACCGAAAACACCAAATATGTTTCTTTTTTTTTTCTCTTTTTCGTTTTATTTTACTCTAAAACTCGAGGTAAACAATTATTCCCGCCATCTACCTTCCTTTAACGAGCGTCCTTATCTGCAGTTGGTTGGGTCAAGGGCACATGAGCAACTCCAAATTTAAACTGATAAGTTCCTTGAGAGACGAGAGGCGTGGCGTATCGTACACTCTAAAAAAGCTTGTGTCAACTTTCCCGCACAACACTCGGAGAGTCAGTCACCGACTTACGGAGGCAGCTCAGCGAATGACGATGCCGAAACATAAGGTTTAGACCAAAAATGCAGTCTGAGTTGTGACATTAAGCGATGCAAAACGTCACGACTAGCATTGCTTAATGTCACAACTCAGACTGCGTTTTGTGGTCCAAACATATGTTTCGGTATCGTCATTCGCTGAGCTGCCTCCGTAAGTTGCGGTGACTGACTTCCGAGTGTTGTGCGGGAAAGCTGACGCACGGGCTTTTTAGAGTGTACGCCAGTTTTACTTGGCTCAGTAGTAGACACTTCACAGACGTAGGGGGAGTACACCAATATGAAGACTAAACTTTAGGTGAAGTGTAAATGTAATGTAAGCTGCAGCGGCGACGTTTGCAACGCACAGCAGGGCGAGGCGATTATATCTCACACGGTCACTTCAACGCCAAGCGAGTGTCTGTTTAGCACATCAGCGACTATTGTGAACAAGCGAACGAGCTCGTTCCTGCCGGAAGATATCCACGAACTTATCTGCATCCACGAGTGGAAAAATAAGCTGGAAGCCTCTTTGGACTGTTCTCAGAAAAGCATCAAAGTTGAAATTGAAAATATATACATTGTATCGTCTATCATATACTTGCAGTAAACAAAAAATAAAGTTAGCAAAGGCAAGAAGTGAAAATTTCTCCTCGTTTATAATATTCTCCACGGAAATCAGCGAAATCGATTAATCGATTAATTAATCGACTCAAGGGTGCCGATTAATCGGGTTAACATGTTTAATGGACGCCCAGCCCTAAATTTTCATGCGCTTTCGCCGGCGTCAGCGTCACCTCGCGTCGGCGCGCGTAGTTCCGTGCACCGATATCTGTCCCGGCCAGATCTCGTGCGTCGGCCCGCACACTCTAGAAAAGCCCGTGCGTCATCTTTTCCGCACAACACTCAGAGAGCCAATCAGCGCAACTTACGGAGGCAGCTCAGTGAATGACGATTCCGAAACATATGTTTAGACCAAAAAATGCAGTCTGAGTTGTGACATTAAGCAATGCAAGCTTGATGTTTTGCATTGCTTAATGTCACAACTCAGACTGCGTTTTGTGGTCTAAACATATGTTTCGGAATCGTCATTCGCTGAGCTGCCTTCCAGAGTTGCGGTGATCGGCTCTCCGAGTGTTGTGCAGGAAAGTAAACGCACGGGCTTTTTAGAATGCACTTTGCGACATTGTGGCGGGACCTCGAACGACGCGCGTGAAAAAACGCACCATGTGGTTGGGGCTTTACTCTCAATCCATTTCTTTGCTCTTTTTTTTTCTTTTCTTTGTGTCACAGTTTTCAAATGTCATATTGTTTGTTTGTTTGTTTGTTTTTATTATTATTTGGCTTTACTAAATCGAAGCAGGCTATTGAACCCGTTTTAAAAGTTTGAATCAAAATGTGCTGCATCCTTTCATCTCTTACAGGGAAGGCTACGAATGACGCAGCGTTCAATGGAAACCAGATTCAACTAAAGACTTTGAATCCGAAAGGTCCACCGACATCCCATTTCCAACGGCAGCCACAATTTTTTTTTTTTTTTTGTGCGCGTGTGCTTCGTTTGGATTGTCCTAAGATAGCAGGCGGCATGCCTTAAAAAGGAATGCCTTTAATTTTCAGTATAAAGAGCTGGGCTTGCTATGAGGGGGTAAGAGATGAGCGAGAGAGGGAGATGGGGCATGCGCGCGATTGGTCGAAACACCCGACCCGATCCGATAGCATCGCCTCCGTGGAAACACGATGTCTACAGCCATGTTCGAGTCTCGGAAGTGTCGTGCTCTTATTTACAGACGGCCGGGCCGCCTGGTTAAAAATTGAAGTCGTCCGGGGGTCATTACCGCGGCGGGCTCGGCGGCAGGCAGTAAAGTCGGCGCGAGCTCTCGACCGAGTGGAGACGATACACTGCCCGAAAACCACGTGACGTGGCATCAATTCGGTGCACCGGTGTTCTTTGCCCCAGGCGGGCGGACCGAAGCGAGCAGGAATTTCCTGATTATACGAGGCCGGCGGATTAATTACTCGCGAGAAGCATAGCGAAACTCATTTCGAACGCGTGATTTAAAGGCCGTCGCACGACTCCGCGGTAACCGCCCGTAGATTCTCACACTGTATACGTGTCACGTGTCGCGTAGTTTCGGGGAGCCCGTAGAATGCGCCCGGCGTCCAGTATTTCGGCGCAAGCGACACGTTCACGAAAGCAGCGCCGTCAACACCGACAGCCAACAACCGCAGTCTCCAGCAGCTAATTACCGCTCCTCAGCCAATGAAATTGCAGAATCGGCCGATAAGAACCTCCAGACCAATCGAAGTGTGAAAAACCCGCCCTTCGTTTCTTACGTTGTCGGGAAACTAGTGCTCACACGACCTCTCCGCGGACACTCTTAGCACGAACAAGCCACGCACCGCCGCTTTTCTCCATCTAGGAAAGCCTGTGCGTCTACTTTCCGCACAACACTCGGAGAGCCAATCACCGCAACTTACGGAGGCAGGTCAGCGAATGACGATGCCGAAACATATGTTTTGACCACAAGACGCAGTCTGAGTTGGGACATTAAGCAATGCAAAACGTCATGCTTGCATTGCTTAATGTCACAACTCAGACTGCGTTTTTCGGTCTAAACCTAAGTTTGGGCATCTTCATTCACTGAGCTGCCTCCGTAAGTTGCGGTGATTGGCTCTCCGAGTGTTGTGCGGGAAGTAGACGCACGGGCTTTTTTAGAGTGTATATACTATATATTCACAGACAATTTCAGAAACGTATGTAGTGGCTTATTACGTTCACTCTTCTTACTTCCTGATTCGCTTTTGGCCATTCTGATCGGCTAAGGTCGAAATCTGATTGGCTGCAGAGCGAAATCTGATTGGCTGCAGTGCCCGAGACTCGTCATGCCCCGCATTCCTTAAGCCGTCAGTGACTATATAAAAGAGCCAATCACTGCGATCTCGCGGCGGAGGGGACTTTGGACAGAGCGCAGCGGGATTTTGAACATGGACCATTAAAAAGAAGAGAGAGAGAAAAAAAGGGGGGGAGGGGGCGAAAGGGTTCGCCTCCTCATTACTTCGTCCAAAGAAGAAGAAAAAAAGTTATAGTGCGCGGTGACAAAAAGAAGAAAGCGTTTATAGGGGCCAATCAATCGCTTAAAAGGAACCGCCCTGCACGTCGGAACAAGTTGCAAAGAAGACGGTACCCTCGGAGGAGGAAGGCGAGAAAGAATTAAGGACGAAAAAGAGAGGAAAATTGTGTTTGCCGGCACGAAGAGGCTGGCCTACGATCAGTCCAAGAACGAACGAAAAAAATAAAAAGACAAACGTAAAAAAAAAAAAAAAAATACGTACCAGACACGACAGCAGACGAGAGGAGGTTGTGGTGAAGAGATGAAAGCGGCTAAGAAGCCAAGACTGCAACTGCGCTTCCTAAAGCTAAGCCGACGCGACGTTCGGAGACGACCTCGCTCGTGCCATTCTACATATATTCAGTGTCAAGTGTCAGCGCTCCGCGGTTTAAAATGCCAGCCAAAATGGTCCCGCGAAAGCTAAACATCAGACAAAAAAATATATATATATATATGCGCATGTTCGTCTCTTCAGAAAGCGAGCAAATCACGCGCTGTACGAACACTCAAAATGGAATGGATGAAAGGTCTATAGTCACCTACAACAAGCCTGTCTATAGGTGGCTATATAGTACACAACATTTCGAATATATAGAGAGTATCCACTGGCGACCATGGCTTAAAGGGGCGGTGCAACAATTTTATGGTTAAAAGAATTTGTATCTCGTCATTTTTACGTTATTTATCGTGTCCCGGAGAATAGAGAAAACACCTCCTTCATTAAAAATGTCGCGAATCCGCTGCATAATCGCAAAGCAAAAGTCGAGCTTTTTCCCCCACCTGCAGCCCCAAGTGGCAGCCGAAGGAACTACGGCGAAAAAGATTACGTGGCCTCGCTCGGCTCTAAGCTGCAGCATAACGCCCGCTAATGTCAGCCGAGAGAGGGAGAGGAAGCGTCCTCCGAGATAGCACACGGGAAGCTACACGGCACTCCGAATGACGTCACTGGGAGTGCGACCAGGTGTGACCCTGAAGACTGGGAGTGAGTTGAGGGGTGCCCAAAATGCCAATATTTATCATTTTTTTACGCAACAACTAGGACACGCAGGCGAAATCGGTTTTCTGTTCTTTACTTCAGAAGTGTCAGAGGGCAACTTCCACAAATCTTTGACCGAAGTCCGGAAATCGTTGCACCCCCTTTAATTCCACAGTTCTTTGCGCGTTCCGCAGCACCTGCA